>JAQGAU010000763.1:0-24187 GCA_034698045.1 Paramacrobiotus richtersi | reverse complement strand
GTTGACAATGGACTGCTGTCCGGGACCTGATGGACTGTTATTGGCAGGCTTGTTAAGACTGGACTGCGGTCCAGGTGCCGGCTGATTCGCACCTGGAGCTGGAGGTCGCAATGTCGACTGCTCCGTTTGTGCCGGTGGAAAAGGCTTGTTAGGATTAGACTGCGCCCCAGATCCTGTCTGTTCCCCACCTGAAAATGCAGGTTTTGGTGGTCCATCAGATGTGCCACTGGCATCTTGGTGCTCGAAATCGGGAAGCTAAAGAAGCGGTATCATTATTGCCAATGCTATCTCAGTTGACTTCTTAGTTCTTACCACATTGTCATACGGCTGGAACGCCGAGATGACCGCAACGAAGCCGAAGATTAGTGTGACGATAGGGACCACCGAATTCATCTTGCTTTAAAGAGAGTTTGGAATAACACAAGTGTCTTTGGAGTGAAATACCGCTTATAAGATCACTAGATAAGCTCTGGCCGTCCTGGCATGATACTAATGAATGACAGTGAATAAGAGCCGACTGACTACCATTTTAACCAGTTTCTGTTGCCATGGACAGAAGTTAAACAATTTTAACAATAACAAAGCTTGCTATACTAGTTTAATTTAATAATAAATCTAGTACGTAGTGGTACATTACGATCACGAAAAACACCGATGTACGCTGTTTTATGACGTAGGCGCTACACGATACTGCAACCTTGGCATGTACGTAACACCAGCTCACATTCAAATCCTTGCACGCCACGTATTCGTATATTCATGAACCGGACCGCGACGCATATTATAATAAATATACTTTTATACACATGTATAGTACAACATGGTTTGAATTAATTCGAACCAGTATACTTCTGTTGTGCGTAATCTTTGCGCAACCATATCATAAACCTTGCTTTAGTCAATTAAGTGTGCTAGGAGACAGCAGACAATATATTTTTTTACTGGTATGCATAAGGACAGGTAGATGCCTGTGCGTTAGCGCATTTTGTATGCGAAAGGACATGTTCTGTGCTCACACCTTTTTGAATAATTCTAGAAAAAATTGTATAAAATGGCGATTCGATTTGGTGAAAGTCGTGAAGCTCCGACTTCGTTTCTTGTTTTTTTTCCTAACTAGAATGTTGCATTAACGTGAACATTTTACTGAAACACGCCGAAGCTGATGTGAGTGCCGGCGGCCCTGAATTATTAGCAAAATGTTTCTGCCCAAAGATCTGAAAAAAAGACGGAACAAAGCGTCGATCACTCTCCTGAAAGCCATACAAAGTGAGATTGACCGACATACAGCCGACGTGAAGCGCTTAACCAAGAAGCCCTCATCGGCCGACACACCAAACCACAGCGATTCTGCGCGGTCTGCTTTGCACACCAGTTCCCTGCACCTCCACCTGCCGGATGCCGTAAATCTTCCCCCTGAAGACGAAACCAGCCTTCTAGACTTTCTTATCCGGAATGTTACTCCAACTAAATCCCACAAGAATCCTGATACCCCGTCTGGCGCGCCGAAGGTACGCCACGCACATCGTCCGGAATCGAAGAACGAGCAAGCGTCATATAATTCGAAAAACCCTAATAAGCCCAACCTTGATGACGAAAACAACTGGCAGAGCGATTCTGTCCTGAAAATCAATCCATATAAATTAAATCCCAATTTGGATTTGCTAGAACTGCGCGAGATGCGAGAGCAAAGTCGCAAGAAGAAGAAAAGGACACCTGTATTTGACAACGAAGCAGATGCAGTACAGTATCGGGTGTTCAATGACAAGCGCCTCGTGATTCCCACCGTCAACCTCCGTAAAGCGGGGCTATACGGTACTGGTCAAAAGGGTTCTTTAGGGATGGACGGAAATCGTGTCACCCACGTTAAGGTTCGTTGTGTGCTATCCAACGTGAGCTAACTGGTTCACTTTACCCAAGAAGGACGTTTCAGTACTCCGGGCCAAAATTCCGCTTCCGCAGTCCTGATCTCCTCCTGAAAGAAACCCGCAAAAATCGCAAAATGGACAGAGAAACTCGGCTGGACATCACCGAGCGCATTCGGGAAACCCATCGCGCAAACGTAAGCATGGTTATTAAACGACGTATGGTGGACTTGCTAAACAGTTCAATATCGAAATTCGATTCAGACATCATGCAACTGGAGGAGGAAACGGAGGTGACGGCCAAAGAGTTTGATGACTACCTGCATGAAAGTGATGGGAAGACCATTGTGGCCATTAAGGATGCGGAAGACGCGCGGACGAAGCGACTCAACCTGGAGAAGGTGTTACGCAATATGGAGCTGCAGAACAATTTACTGGAATGCCATAATATCAGGAAAGAAAACAAGGTCAAACTCGTTGAGCGTTGTATGGATGCGTTGTGCACAATTCTATCTGTGGACAAGGAAAAAATACGCTCCGAGCATTTGAAAGTGGTGAACCACCCAGATATCCAACAAGAGCAAATCAGTGCAAACATTCATAAAAGCTTGAGCGAAGAGAGTGAAGAATGCTACAGCGGAGCTAAGGACCAAAAGGGAGAGCTGCCGTTGGTATTTGACGTAGACCTACCCGGTATAATAATCCACCTGACGGCGTATTATGACGACGCGCAAAAATCTGTGGACATTTGCGCAGCGGCCAAACACGACATTCGGGATACAAAACAGGAAGTCAGCGATAAATTAGCATTCGCAAAAAAAATGTTTTACGAAAAGGAAAATATCTGCACGAATCTGCAGGAAAAGGTTGGTACGGCCAAACTGATCATTAACGCACTGTAGCTGCAGAGACCAGCTTTGCCTTAACAGTTTATAAGAACAGTTTAGCGTTGCAGATCAAGAATTTACGTTTCCTAACGGAAGAACTAAAGCAAACCATATCCGCATCCGATGAACGATCCAATAACAGAACCATCTTTCGTGCACCGCTGGATACCTTGCGAAGCACAATCGTGGACGTGTACAATAAGTACATCCGACAATTGAGTGTCCAGAATCCACAAGAGCCGGAAATCCTGCTCGGGGCGATTGCTCACAAGCTTGACCAGTATAACGCGGATTTTCACCATATCCCGGAGTGCATCCGGAACAAATGGTATACTAAAGTTAATCAAGACAGAATAGCGGAAGAACGCTTTTGCCATGGCTTACGTATCAAAGAGGGCGACAGCCAGAAGGGCTCAATGGTAATCAGCAAGCACAACTTGTTCTCGGGCCGTGCGTTTCGCGATGCAGTAAGACCACGAAAGGTCCCAAGATCCAGATCGCAGCCGCCTTCTGTACGGAAATCGAAGACGGCCAAACAAACCCTTAGTTTACTCGATGAAACCATTAAAAAGATTTTGACGAATTCAGCGGAACGTGACAAATGGCTTAAAGCAGAAGTTGTCGAAGTGAATGACACAGCAGGCCTGGTCGTAACCGAACCGGAACAAATAGATTTGGTCGGAGAAGTTATGCCAACGAGTGAGTTAGCGCAAGATGCGATGGGAACCGCACCAGCAACGACAGAAGATCAAATCTTGCCCACTGAAGGGCCAGAAAATCAGGAAAACGGGAGAGCGTCTGGAACGATTCAAGACATCCCTACACCGGATGCGCATGGTGCTGAGCCCGAAGCAGCCGTCGACGAGGAAGAACAGTTCATTACCATGTTGGCGTCTCGTTACTCTGTGAGTGATAGAGCTTCTGGGAATATCCTTATCGGGCAGGAGGCAAATCGAACCTCAATAATGGACGATTTCTTCGGTGCGCTGGATAACGCGACAGAGCCAGACCAGGCCAAGTTTAATCAGTTCAGGAAATCCAGGGCATCTGCGGAATCGCGACGGCGAAGCAGTACGCTTTACCAGCTGGGCGGTGGGACCGATTTAGCTGTGACAAAGGTTGACAGCTTGCTGGCCATGACTCCAGAACTACAAGAGCCAACGGATGAAACCAAAGGAGCAATATGACATATGACTCAGTTCCATTGACCGCCCGTAGAAAACGACTCGCAGAAATCTAGGTGTTCTTTATGACGATTATTTAGCATGTTTCCGTACCTGAGAGTCATGTTAGCATCCTTTTTTAAGTGGCAACGTGTTGTAGCCAACTGTCAAACATCGGCTGTTTCGTCCTTCCGTCGGTGGGGTTGTTCCGTGCCATGTTCTACCGGTTGCCACGCGGCTATCTATCGCTAAATGTGGTCTTCGCTTCGCTTCTGCAATCCTACTATATAAGGTCGCCATTATGATCTGTCTCCCTTTTATAACATGCCATCACTTTTACTTATGCTTCGGTTATGAGGTAAACGTGTAGGGACCCCTGAAGCTAGGTTGGGGTTTACGTGGCGTCGATTGTTAGTCTTAGACTCTTAAGGGAATCTATCGACGGGGGAGGCCGAAATTGGTGCCATTGACAAACAGTTCATAGTTTTCAAACCCTTGCATGTATTGTAACCAACAAAAACAAAAGTTTTCGAAGGATGTTTGATATATGTATTCCCGCTATGATCAAGCTGAAAACATATGCTGAGGTTCGGAAAAACAAATTTTCCCACGGTCAAAACCCAAATTTTTAATAATTATCTAGTCCCACCAACCAATGTTTTTAAAGTACTGTTGGCTATTGATCAATACAGAAAAATGTGGAGAACAGTTTGCACCTATTTAAAACTGGAGACCCTTGCAATATGAATTCTGATAATAGAAAACTCAAAAAAACCGAAAACGTTCGTTTTTTTTAATTGTTCTGGAGGAATGAATAATTAGAAATTCACACGAAAGGGGTCTCCGACTTTGAATAGGTGCAAACTGTTCTCCACATTTTTTTGCATTGATTGATAGCCACCATGTTTTTTAAAACATTGGTTGGTGAGACTAGATAATTATTGAAAATTTGAGTTCTGACCGTGGGAAAATTTATTTTTCCGAACCGCAGCATATGTTTTCAGCTTGATCATAGCGGGAATACATATATCAAACATCGTTCGAAAACTTTTGTTTTTGTTGATTACAATGCATGCAACGGTTTGAAAGCTATGAACTGTTTGTCAGTGACACCACTTTCGGCTTCCGCCGTCGATAGATTCCCTTAAGTTTTTGAAATTAAAAAGTAAGTTTTTGACGGTTCTTCTTTGCAGACGCGTAGAAAAAGCCAGAATAGGCTAGAGAATTTTTTTATCACTAAAATCAAATCAGCGTAAGGTAAACTTTCGTAATTCTGCCCTTTGTCGGTCAGTCTGTACGTTTACCAACAGATATGTTCTACCATTCTCCAGTGTGTGAAACATCGCATCGGCAATCCTGAGAAGTACAAGCCACATGGGAACATCATTCTAACATAAATTTATACTTCTGTTTCAGAAGGTGTAGCTGACCTCGCAAAGCTGTACACAACGCTGTCCCAAGACCAGTTAATCACTCGGTGCCATAAAATAGCATATATTCTATTTACCAAGTCTCTACAATTGTAACAGCACGTACGTGCTAGTCAATCTATCAAAACACAAATACCATTATACCAAACACAATCGGACAGGCAACAAACTTGATATACGGTTTCTACGTCTGCAGATCTTGCGGACTGACAAAGTACTTTGGATTCCCTCGTATTGACCGTGTGATACGTGTGGCGGTTCGCTTGAGCTGTTTCCAGAAGGGACTAGGATTTTCGGGATCCTTATCCCCGATAACCGCCACATTATCAGGATCAGTAGGAGTTTCTTTCGGTTCCGTTGTGTAGTCCATATTCGGATGCATATAAACACTGAAAATTCTCTTCTCCGGTGCATAGAAATCGAACATCATTCCAAACTGGACTCCTTCTTTTTCGGCTAGCGCCGGAATATCCACCGCTTCCGGCATGTCTGCGTCCCCGGTGACAGCCCGACGGCTTGCGGTGAGGAACAGATTAGGTTCCGGACTGGATCGGCCGCACGCCCCACTAGGCTTGGAAGGCACCCCGCTCTCACTTAATGAAGTCTTTGATGGTTCAGGGGGTGTTTCCGTATGCGTCTTTTGCTTCTTGTCCTCAACAGCAGAAAACGGAACGAAATGTTTAGACGGCACCGCACAGATGGTATTCGGCCAATCTGGAACTAGGTCCTCAATTGCCTCTTCGGATATCTCTTTAGCTCCGTCCGTAAAATGCCGATAAACAATGCTGAGCACCTTTCCTAATTTGCTGTCAAATCCGCGCACCCGATCGCACATTTGGGCACGATGCATGGCCTGGAGGCATTTGAGAATTTTGTTGTCCACCTCAAAATTAAGACGCTGAGCCCGATCGAAGTTGCGCTCGATAGCGTCCTGCCGAGAAATGGTAAGGATTCGCAACACAAACGGGGGAATCTCGACGCCTGCCATATCGTGCAGTACTATGGCTACTTTATCGTACACATCCGGATCACAGGACCGGAGACTGTACACATCGTACGAGAGTCGTGGCAGCAGTTCCTCGGATCCCGAAATGAAGCACTTGTCTTCGTCGATATCGCGACCGTCGAGGTTGAAGAGCTGGGATTCGGATAATCCAAGATTATCATTGTCTGAATCTGGAAAACGGATTGTTTATGTTTATGATGCCTTTCCATCGCAGAAGTGCATTTCTTCCTGGTAAGTTATTGTATAAAAGCTATGCTCCTAGCGCAGTCGCTCCATTAGAAGACATTGAAGGCAAAAATATTGACAGTGATAACTCATAGCTGCAACGGACTGTTAACTACATAAAATTGTAGCTTATCATGTTTATGGTCTAAAAAAATGCGTTGTCACGTGGAGACCAAAACAAAAATGTCGCAAAATTACCATACCTTCTGAAACTACTCCTTTCTCGGACGGTTTGCCCGCTTGTGCCATTTGTGTTTTGTCCGCATATGGAGTGGTCGACTGGTTTCTTTCTCACATACGAATAATAATAGCTATATCGCATCGCTGGAACTTGAAACTTTTTCCAGTGAATTCCTGGCCGAATTCGCTTTACGTATGTAGCTATTCCCGAGTTGCCTGGCAATAAAACGTCACGGTGCTGCACTTTAAACCGCCATCAAAAAAATTTTCCAGCAAACTAGGAGAACAGATGCGCTCGAAACCAGTGTTAACAAAATGTTTCGATGGTAGGCCTGCTAAATGAAACTGTACAGATATTATGTTGAGAGAACAATTATTATGCGTAGTTATGTGTTCCCCTGCCAAATAAAGCCTAATCTGAATTTACAGCCTCGACGGATATCGGGGGAAAGGGCACTTGTATAGCATCCTCGATACTAATCACTTCCAATGCAGTGAGAAATGCCAGAGTCTGAAATGGGCAGTCTTTTACATTTGGCACCATGTCTGTAATTGCTAGCCGAAGTGGAGGTCATGCTATCGCCGAACCTTTGCTTGCATCAAACGTATGCGATACTGATACTGTAACCAAAGCTTTTGAGAAGACTTTACTGAAATCGCTTCATGCTCCTGCAGGAACATCCCTGTCACACCAGATAAACTATCGAGCACATTCTCTTCGCAAAGTCGCCTCGTTTGAGCCTGATGGAAAAATAAACGTTAGTGATGGAAAAAGTGGCAAAACTGCTGCGATTCCAGCATTTGCTAGAAATGGTACCATCAAGGAAAAGAAAGTTCTGGTGGCACAGCCCTGTTTGGAAGAGCCAGCAAACCAGAAAAGGTCACCCCTCTCGTTGCGACCACAGCTTCCAAAGAAATGGTCCTTCAAACGGCTTGGCCCTGGTTTAACGTCTGGCAAAAGCTACATTCTATCAACTGTTCTCGGCGACGCGTCAAAATATCCGCAACCAACCTATGTACCGGCCACAAAGTCTGGCAGCCTTGTAAATCAGCAAACCAAACATTTTTTAAATGCTGCACCGATACTTCAGCAGCGTGGTGTCGAAAAACGGCCGCTCACGGATCCAGTTGATGCTACCTCCAGATGTCTGGAAAGGTTTGAACAAACGGCTCTGGAGCGCAGGAAGCTCGCAAAAACCCTAGCTGCGCGTCTTAACCGCCGCGTGGAAGATTTGGTGCTGAGCGATGTCGACAACTTCTGTGCAAAAAACGAGCGAAGAGCGGTGTCGGAAGTGCTACACGGCGCCCGCTCCGTGTATGAAACGCTTGGACCAGGACTGCAGCCGATTGGTGGTGTCGAACACGTCGTTCCTGAATTATTGGGCCGTTCTCCTTATGATAAACTGACATTTACGGAAAAACCACATTCCTTGAAAGTACTGACTGGTTCGGCCTCGGAAGGCCGTACAGATGCCAGTGTGCGTCGAAAGGAGGTAACGTGTCGCAAACTCATTAAAGAACCATTGCCACCGGGAATTCGGCACCCAAGTTTTGATAATTTGCTTGTTTCCGGCACCAATAACCCGCATACTTCAACGAAAAGCAACAGAGGAGACGATCCAAGCAGTAATTCTGGGTATTGCACTCCAGCGGACAGCACTGCTTCTCTGAACGAAACCGGACGTGATCCTTTCTTATTGTATGAAAATCTGCCTGATGACGGAAACAGTGCACGCACCGATAATCTGCTACGTCCATCAGTGTTAGAAATAAGCTCAGCCAACGACAGCGATATTACCATTACGAGAAAGTCCGATGGAGTCCATATTTTAGTCAAGTTATGCGCTAGGCCACAAGGCATCCCTGCCATCACCAGTTTAGTCTTGACAAATCCTGGGCCAGAAGCATTGTCATTTGGACTCGTACCATATGACTATCCCAACCCACTGTGGCCCACCGAACGAACTGGGATGATCTACTTTATCCATCCTTCTGGACTGCTGGAAGCAGGAGATGTACATATTCTAACTGCTGCATTCGAATGCCATGTCAACGGAAACTTTGCTGAAGCGTACAAAATGTGGTTGTTACCGAAAGGAACTAAACCTGAGAATATCGTTATTGTGGTTTATGGCACAAGTACTTCACCTGTAGAGAGCCGCTCTGAAAGTGGTGGAGACGAAATCTGTGACCAATCTGAGAATCAAAGTATGGTAGCATCGCTGACAGTCAAGCGGCACATGAGAGATTTACTTCGCGAAGCCAATGAACCACCCGAACCCGGCACGGTGCTAACGCTGGAAGAAAGATTCGCAAGTGAAAACAATCTCGATTATCAGTCAGAAGCAGTTACAAAGTTACAGTATATTTGGATTTTTGCTCATCTGCGGCCGGAAAACATACCCTGGTACCAGTCCTCGATTGATATGGAGAGGCTTCATAGAGGCGGACTACCGGGCGAAATCACGAAAGTTATGCTGGAAGAGCTAGCTGCGGCACAGGAAGGGATGCGAGAAACCGTTACTCGTCCACCGGGATACCTATCTGATAAATTCCCGTCAGCTGCTGAAGGTGTTTATTGGAAAAACCCGAAGGAAACGAAAAAGTGTGATATCCATGATAAAGATTTTCCCCTGCCAGGTAAAACGGACGGCTTCCGCACGGCCGCTTCTCTGAAAAGACTGAGTGACAGTTTTCATCAGATTCTGCAGAAGTACGCAAGGATGATAAGGATCACACTGCCGTTACAACAGTACTCCCTGTGCCGGAACAACTGCCACCTCCAAAACGCCAGTTGGAGCCTTTTGTAGTCTCGATGAAGTCTCAAACAGCCACACCGGCGTTGTTCGGAGAAACTGATTACAGCAACCCGTTTCCTTTCCAAAGAACTACCCATGTGAAAGATGTTGAAGACAGTCGACCGCGTCAGTCTAAAGCTTCGGAATCTGGGTCGGACTGGGTGCCGATCCATCTGGTTCAGGACAGCGAGGGTAACACAATGGAGCAATCCAGTAGGAAACAAAAACCTTACGCAAACAAGAAGCCGCCATTCAGTTTGGAGCTCAATAGTTTTTACCCGCAATCTACCGAGAGTTCTCCAATTGATCCAGATAGACTGGCTCAAGATGCATTAGTGGATGAAAAATGGCGACGTTTCTGGATTGACCAGGAATGGATCAAAACAGCCGTCACGTACAGCCTGAACCAGACTGCAGCTGACAGCGCACGTCTTATTGTTCCACAGTGGGATTATCGCCTACAGACTCTGAGAAGCATCATTCAGAGCACATCGAACCATAACATTTTCATCAAGTTGGCTTTGCTACGGGAGGCCAGGAAGGTTGAGAAATCCATGTTACACCTACAGCCGAGAGCCAAGTCAATTCTGGGTGCCGAAGAAAGAATGGAAGAGGTCGTTCTTGGATTTGTTGAAGACATTCTGGAAAAGGCCACTGTTTACGCAAACAACCTTTACAAGTACTTTGAAAAGTGTGCTGCCGGTGCTGTGCCAGAAGAGCCTCCGGTACCCGATGAGCTACAAAAGGCAAGAGAAAGGATGCGAATGGAGGAAGCCGCAGCAACGGGAAAGGTGGGCCAAAAGACGAAAAAAGTTCGAGCCCCAGATGTACCACCAGACGAGCAAAGCACTACTGCCAAGTCAAGGAGCGCCCGGGAAAGTGGCGATAAGTCTGCATTGGCTGTTAATCGACCATCCAAATCTGGCGTTAATTCGGCCAAATCGAGTGTAGCGGGAAAGGACTTGAAGCGTGGCGGTGCCCATGCCAGCACAAATATGGAAACCGGCAGAACCGAAAAAGATGTCAAGCAGCAAATAGTCGCTTTGGAAGGAGAGTATGATGCCGCTGTGGAAATTTACGAATCGAAGATGGCGGAGTTCAGACGGTGGCGGCAGCAAAAGGAGGCTGAGATCGAGCCAAAAGTCAGATCCTTTGCGATGGCTTTGTGGGAGCAAGGGATTAATCGCCTGCTGGAAGGAATTGTCCATCCCATTGAACGCACCGCGCAGCTGGAGCACAATGCAGCGATCGAAGATTTCAAGCGGGATGTTATGGCCAAACGGGATGTGACCCTCGGAACATTATACGTACGTCTGATCGAAATCGGTGGAAATCTAGCCATGGCTGCAGAAGGATGGCGCATGCAGTTAAACGACAGTCTCATGCAGGATGGTGCCAAGAGAGAGTATGGCGATATTTGTAAAAACTGGGAGCAACGGCGAAAAGAGCTAAAGATCTGGAAGATGGAACGGCCCAATGAATGCTACACTATGCAGCCCGGTAACATTTGGCAGTCACCGTATTCTTATGAAAAGCAAGAACTACTGGAACCACTCCCGTATCGACATCGAACGGAAACAAGCGTAAATGGAAGAGCTGCGGTAAAAGGAACCGAAATAACGGTTCCGAAATTTGGGGACAGTACTAAGAAGGTCTCGCCAGGGAATGTGCTTAACATTATGCCAGAGCATCCTAGTAGCGTCCTCGCCAGCACAATTTCAGGAAAGAATATTGCAGCAAAGGTGGAGCAGCCGTCGGCTGCTGCAGAAGTCATACGAGCTATCCGAACTGGTTTGAATAGTGCGGAAACGGATTCTTTGGATAGATCAGCTGAGATTCAGCACAACAGTCATACGGACGACTGGACAGATGAAGAAATTCCCGAGGCAGCCATGTTCAAGCAATCAGACGCCCAAACCGAACACAAGCTCCCAAGTGATTTCAAGTTTGTCTCGTTCAAAAAGTCTGCAGCTGTTGGTAGTGTGGACCCGAAGGCAATCGGCAAAAGACAAACTAATCCGAAAAACCACGTTCCGCGCAAAGACGAACACAGTAGCAGTGATGAAGAATAATTTTTTCCAAAAAATCTAAGTTGTTAGTTTAATGTCAGCCAACGTGCGGATAAAGACGTTTTGTTCGTGGTCTGTATACACGTGTGCTTTAGAACATTGTGAATTCAAAGAAAGAAATGGGGAATTAAAGTGCTGCATTCGTGTAGTGGGTTATCTCTTCCCCGTTTAGTGGTTTCGTCTTTCTTTCATTGTCAACAAAATTGCGCGCTCCTTTGCCGTCAAAGATCGTCAATGCAAGGGCCACGGCTACATAAGCCGTTAAAGGGAAGGTCAGATCAAGGATGACATGGTCGCTGTTTTCCCGTTGTACGTTGAGTACTACCGTGACATCTGGATCTGCAATTCAAACATCGCCACATATAATTATAAATTTTAGCGGGATGTTTCACACACAGAGCTGGTGTACCAAACCAGGCGAAACCTCACTACAAAGATATTCGGATACCTTCGGTGAGATTCCCAGAAACTTCCCTTTTCGCCGTAAGAAAGAAAAACGACTTCCGTTGAGATGCACTGTTCTGTCCGACAGTTAGCACTTGCTCGCCGGCATCTAACAGACGAATACATTTTGTACACTGACGGAAGATGAGAAAGCATTCGTTCCACAAAGGTTAAAAGAAGTACTCGTACACTTACAAGTTGATATTAGATACCGTTCTACATACCCGTCACAAGTGGACGATTATTGGCTAAAACTGTTAGTCCCGCTAACGATGATCCCGGTTCCCTTCGGCGTCGCCACCGTGAAAACAATTTTTCTTTCGGCTAGAGAAATGTAACGCGGTACGTGGTACAGCAGTTTGGGCACTAGTTAAACTGTACATTTGCTGGGAGGTACGGAATTAATGTGTTTCCCTCTGATGGCACTCCAGGCAGTAACGTGACAAGATCATGCCATACGGGAGGTTCGTTTGGGCTGGGTGCTTGCTGTATCTGCGATTCACTGGTATAATTTTGCAATATTATCTCGAGAAAGCACTTTGAAATACACACAACATCACATTCACATACAAACGTTAGTCCCATAGTTTCGGTGTAGACGTTTGCCGGCTTCGCAAGCGATTCAGCGGTAAGAACGTAGAACTGCTCAAACTGCATGGATCTACAAAATAAAGATCTTCGTTCGCGCGATTCATTTGTTGGCTTGACTGCTTAATCTAACACTACGGGCAGACATTGCGCGTCGTATATTTGAAACGAATGCAAAGTGCTCACTCTATTGTGCCAATATACGCCGCGGAAACCCTCCGCATTTTGTATATTTCATTGTCCAGCCAAAAGTCCCAGTATGTGGTTCCGTGTTCCGCTCGCTTTCTGCCAGCCATAAGAAACATCGGCTGGAAATAATATGTCTGTTTTAGTGATACGAGTTTCCACTTAACTTCTGCTTCAGAATCCTAAGGAGTAATCTATATGCTTCAAAAAAATGCTTTGGAAGTTCTGAATTTTCTTTAAGCGACACATTTTTGACAGTAATAAGCGCTGCGCACCGACAGAGGTACTTCTTGTTCCATCAAGCATTTATAAACTGTGTCGATCGTTTCGGCGACTTTAACAATATGAATCCGGAGCCGTTTTCCTTGTGGAACAATATTGTGGACTATCCCGAAGCGGTTAGCTAGCACGTCGTTTGGCTTTGGACAGCATCGTACAAAAGGAAAATCCAAAAGTTCCTGCGGCGTTATGGACGTTCTTGGGAAGGTATGCGGGGTGAGTAGCTGTCAAAAAACAGCATCGACAATTTTCTATATGGCGCACGGACGAGCGATACTGGGCTAACAGTGGCTAAGTAACTATTTAATTGTTTGGTGCTGCTGACAAGATCAATGTGCTCAGGAGCCGGCGGCAACGTCTGCTGGGGCGGGGCACCGAAAACGGACGGGGGTCTCGGGGAGTCCATTTCCGCGACAGTAATTTAATAAGCTTTGGAGAAATCAGAATAGTACAAGGATAGCAGTGGGACCAGATTACTGCAGCTATATGTAAACAATGCAGAATTCATAGTATCCCAGCCATAAATGATTCTACAGGCTGTACGAGCGTGGTACAATTAATTAAGGCATGTGCACAGCCACCAAAGGTCCCACGTTAGGCAGTGACCTTAGCACACGGATGACCCTAACTGCATGGATACCCATGTAATAATATCCATGTAGCAATCAACGAATAAGTGGCACTAGTAGTTAATTTCGTACTTGGGGAAACCACAAATAAGAATGGATGGCTGCTATAATAACTATCATGACTAAGTTCAGTTGTGTTCATTCCACGTGGAAATGAGAAATTCGCCATTATCTGGAACGAGTTTTTGACGGCCCGCAACACTGACCGACTGTCTCCAGGTGGGAGTAATATGAAAAGGTCACTAATCCATGATCTCTCCTGCTTTTTCTCTTGACGTCCGTCAACTTGTATGTAGTCAACCTTTGTTAATATTGTTACCGAATGCATGTTTGGTAGGTCGTTTACGCGTTCAACCTTGTTCTGATCTTGTCTCTTTGTCTGCAGTACGACAATATTGATAATATTTTTTCCCGCAACGGAACAGCAACAAAATTTCCAGCCGTTATACAATGCTTGTTTCAAGAACAGTTTTTATCGCATGTTTTGATTGATTTTTTAGCAAATGAAGTTTTAGTTTTGCTACCAGCCTGTGTGCTTGCATAGAAACAAACACCAGGGTGCGAAGCAACTAACCGCAGCGAAAATTAACACACAAACATTCGACAAATGACCCATTCATTTGCTCTAAATGGTACTCATTTCTTCTTCTTCTTGGCTGCCGTTTTTGGTGGAGGTTCGGGTGGAGCGATTACTCCAGTGCGACCTTCTTGCTCGTCCAAGACTTTAGCAAATTCTTCCCTTTGCTGAGTGTACTGCATTCTCCGGACGGATACCGTCTCCAGAATATTCCTTAACATTTGCGTCTGAGTACCGATTTGTTCGTCTCGACTTTTCCTTTCCGACATTACCCAATCACTTCGGGCGTCAAGCCACTTCTCCTGACGCTCCCGCAGTTCAGCCAGGGTGCGTTCATGCACAAATGAGTCCAGCTCCGTTGCGCTATCCCCCGAATCCCGCCGGGCGAACATCTCCCAGTCGAACCCCAACGGACATTTTCCCAACGGGCGTGGCCAACCAGAAAGATTTACATTGGTATAGTCGGGTGAATCTGGTGGAATAAATCCATGCAGTGCCGCTTTTTTCACGTATTCATCCCGAAATTCTTTTCCCCTTTGAAGAATCGTGGGATCCGCAGCCATGGCCGTGGTCAGTTCCGCTTTCAGCGAGTCGTCCTTTTCAGTATCTTTCTTACATTCGAAATCGGTATCGTTAGTGTCCAATACCAACTTCACAGTCCAGTATGGATGATTGGCTTCGAACACAGCCGGCTTGTCTTTCTCCCTAGTGTCCTTTGTCCTGCTGCTTCGTGCGCTGTCCAATGTATCTTTCAGCTCCAACTTCTCCTCCGCTCGCTCTTTTTCCTTTCCTCGGCCTTTTTTGCTGGGAACCTCTTTTGCTGATTTGGCGGGTGATATAGTGAGGATCGGTACAGGTGTTTCCCGCCCATATTCTACAGTGCAACGTCTTAACAGTTCGGTGTAACAGAACTTGCAATCATCGTTTGTTAAAATCCAAGAGTTTTCGAGCACGTTGGCCTGAAGGTAATACGGTTCACTTTGGCTGTCTTCTTTAAAATACCACGATGGAATGACACAGATGCCGCGTCCGTAAGTCTGCCAAAATAATTTCATTGATACGTTGAAGAAACTGCTTTACCATTGGCTGGGTACAAATCTTACGCGGCACAGTATGGTCTGTTTTCTCATGATTAGCAGCTCCATTAGCACCTCTTGATCCGATGTTGTAAACTGGATTGTACAGTTAGAAGGGGTCTTCGTTCTTATTAACAGCCGGGCAAACATGGTGCTGTTGATTTCAGGCAAGAAGTAATCACTGCATGCCGAAACGAGAAATTATGGTTTCGGCCATAAGGAGAACTAGACATTAGTACCTTATTTCTTTTGTGACAAACACGGCTTGTGGAATGGTATTAGCGAATTTCGGTATCAAAAGATCCACCTGTGCAGTTTCGTGTTTGAGTGGGTCCAAACCCAGTATCATTCTTAACGTCCATGAGCCTCCTCGCCAGGCTGACAGTCCAGATTTTGCTTCAGAAACGACTGTATATCCGGAATCGTTCGGGAAGTAAAGGA
Organism: Paramacrobiotus richtersi; assembly: GCA_034698045.1. Taxonomy (NCBI): domain Eukaryota; kingdom Metazoa; phylum Tardigrada; class Eutardigrada; order Parachela; family Macrobiotidae; genus Paramacrobiotus; species Paramacrobiotus richtersi. The sequence continues at coordinate 8,347 of JAQGAU010000763.1, read as the reverse complement.
ACGGTAAAGGTTGAAAGAAGATCGACGGTACCGTTTCACCTATCAAGCGAGATTCGTTTACATTTGATTTTTGTACTTTTAGTATTTTGACTCGCTTACCTGTATCGTTATTTACAACAAAAAGCCGGCAGGGATTTAAGCTTATGGACAAACGGAAGGCTACCATCACAGGCTCACTAACAGTAAATGTATCACGAAACAACAATCTCCAGGTATTCGATGGAATCTCGGTGAATAATCCAGAAATATCCTTGTGAATGCAACGAGTTTCCTGGCGCAGTATGAAACTGGAATCAAGCCAACTGGCTGGCAGATGTCGGCAAACTCCACGAAGGAAACATATGGAGAAGTTTTGTTCGATCTTGACGATAGCTTCCAACATGTCCTAATTCGAAAAAATTTATCATTTTTATCCTTTGCTTGCTGTTACTGACGAACCTGACAAATCTTCATAGCAGCTTCTTTCTTTTTACCAGGACGTCGAGCCTCTCTGACGGCTCTGGCTCGAAGTGAGAAGAAGTATATTTCCCACATAACCACAGCTTTCTGCCCTTCCGGTGTATTCTTGATTTTTGCTGCCAGATCTGTCACTGCAGGTTTGACGGACTTTGCACTCTTTGGAATGTCTTTATCGACCTGAAGACTGGACTGTGCGGCTGGACTGGCTTTTGATTCTTTTGTGGAAAGGTCGGGGTTTTTCTGCTTTCCGCGTTTCATTGTCTCGGTTGGGCGGCCACCATGGGAATCGCCTTTCGGTAACGGAACGGGCGCAATTCCTGGGTTAAATAATTAACTTGACCGTTTCACAGAAGGATGGTTTGTAAAACAGCTGGTTACCTTTGGAGTCCCGTTTGGTCAAATGAGCACTGGTAAACTTTAACATGCTCGTTGTGGTAATATCGCCAAAAAACGCTCTTAATGCCACGGATCCTTTAGGATGGCAAAAGTCTTTAAGGTACTGCTGAATAGCGCCATACAATCCTCGCAACATGGCCTGGAAAAAGATCCCTCTGGAAGTCTTGTCGTGTGCATCTTCTTCCAGCCCAAGCAGTTTAATTAGTTCATGGTGTGGCGGATGGGTAAAAGCAGGAGAGCCGTTGGTGCGCCACCATTTTAGAACTGGGGCAATGACTTTTCTGGCCATCAGGCTGAAATAATAGGAATCCATTCCTGCCAACTGAAACATCAGAGTCTTGGATTCTATCCTCATCACAGTAACGTACCGCCCTTTTATGTTTCCGTTCTACTATGCAATGATGACAGTTGCATACCTTTAAAATTTGTTCTTCAGGACCAATCTGAACAGGATCCTTTGACATGGCTTTAATAACGAACCCTTGAGGTTCGGTTTCTTTCCTGCCGGGACATGTGACGCTGAGCCGCCATACATACTTTCCTGCCGGAATATGATAACAAACCCCCTGTACTGATGATGTTTTCAGAGAGAAGTACGTTGGCTGAACACTGTAATCCATCCAGTTGTGCGATTTCGCAGTAACGATAACCGCAAAGGGCTTCTCCGCCACGGCCGCTAACGAGATGGCTTGCATTAATGAAGTACAATAACGTACAGGCTAGGCTGGTCAGTCTGCGCTGTTGCTTACCTCTTGTTTCCTCCGTGTGCACGATACTGAGTCGATCCTGAGATTTAACGTCATTGTTACGCGGAGTGTACGGCCATCGAGAAACCGTCGAGACGGAAAATATGACATTCGTCGAATACGGATTATCGACGAAAAGAAATACCGACGGCAGCTCCGAGAGCGTCTTCCCAAATTTCATCTGCGTATTATTGACGGCTTGTTTCGGAGTCGCTCGGGTATTCTCCACATTGTTGACGCTGTGCTGTACTGCCGGTTCCGCGCCGCCCTTCTTCTTCGTGGCAGCTACGCGGCCGTCGACCACAACATTCGGCTGATAGTAGCTGAATGATGCCGCATAATCGAAGGACTCGGGTTTGCAGATAATGTACAGATGCTCCAAACTGTTGATAAACTGATTAAACTCTATGGATCCAAAGGTCATTCTAGTGAATCGCTGAAGATCTTCCGCGCTTGCTGCCGGTGGACGGATAGAAGGAGGCGGTGGTGGTAATTCCGGTGGAGGTGCAGCTGCAGCGCCTTTTCCACCCTCACCACCCTTTCCCTTGGTTGGTTTTTCATCATGCACAGGCGTTGGAGGCAGGGGTGGGGGTGTTGGTAAAGGTTTTTTAGGACTTTTTGATTTTCGTATTCTTGGATAAGCAATATTCTCCATTATTGCTGGTAAGGTCTGTCGGTATCCATTGGTCGGCTTAAATTTTATAAGCTCAGAGTCTAGCCGTCCGGTGCTTTTCTTTGCTAGTTTCTCCGCTCGGAACGAGTTTTGGTAAATCATTCGGCAGCTTTGTCTCCAAAACAGCGACAAGAAATCGACAAAGCGTACAGCATGTGAGCGAGCCGTTCTTTCCGTAGACGCAAAATGAGTGTACCGGTGAGCCGAAACTTTTAATGGTCGAATGGTCTTGTATCGTGGTACAAATGCGGTTTTCAGCCGTTGAGGATAAACATCCCGCAATCGTCGTAAAAAAATCGGGTGGGATTCACTGCGCAGAAAGCCGTTACTGTATAGGCTTTCAGACCGGGATGCCGCGTTTCTGTCGAATATTGGTTCTTCATGATGAGCGCTGCGATAAGAGGCCATTAGGAATATTTCGGGAACCTTCCGTTGTTTGGTCATCTTTGGGGTTTCGGTGTTTCGCATAACGTTCTGCTGAACAGTTAACGAACTAGGTGACAAGGAATCGGGCTTCCGTGGCACTGCGCTGGCACCACGGGCGATGCTTTTCGGTGCCAGTGAATTTGCTGCGGATTGGCTTGACAATGGAGCGCTAGGTCCGGTTGTGGTCACCGTTGGCGGCATGTTTAGAGAGTTCGTGCGTTCGTTTCGCAAGATCTCGATTTTCTGTAGATTCGCAGGGTGATTTTCTCGTTTCCAGTCTCTAATCGCTGGTACGGTTCGGATATCCCAGTTTACTGCTAGTGCCGAAAGAATATCCTCAGGAGGAGATTTCCGGTTGAGTGTCAGCAAGCTGTAACAAGAGGGGTATGATACGCTGGCCGATACCTCACGATTTGTACCTTCACTTACGCTTGCACTTTATTCCAAATGTATTTTTTAGTTGCTTTCGGATGGTCGAGATAGATCACGTACGGTATCCAACCAGTCAGAACATGCAGAATGAAAGCCGGATCTCCCATTTCCGAGCTTGACAATCCCCCGCCATAATCTAAAGCAATGACCTTTAACACGGCTTTGCACAAGATTGTGGGCCATATTTCATTCGGTTCGGTGCAGGTGGGAAGGAGAGACACATTGTTCTCATCAACTGGCGTATAATCATCGACTATAATTTTTCTCCAGGTTCCCATCCAGAAAAGGCGAACGGCATATTTACCATTGGGACTAAAAGAGAACGAGACACGAACATCAATCAGTGAATCGGTGTTTTTTAAGCATCGTAGCTCATAATGATTTAGTTTTCTGCAGTGAACTTACAGCGTACTTGAACTGCGGTAGATTCTGAGATAATGCAGGTAAATCAGATTTTGGAGCCACCTTTGTCGCCGTTAGCGGACCCCCGAAAATCAAGTTCCAAGGTGCCCAATCAGCCATCGGGTCTGTCTCAAAGCAAACAGGACGGACAGATGCAAAATCGGGCTGCGAAATCTTCGAGCTGGCTGTGTCTTTAGTCACATTAATTTTCGATTCTTTGTGACCGACAACGGCACTCTTAACGGGCGCTTCATTAGCCGCCGGGCTTGGCATCACAACTTGTGGAATTTGATTTTGCACCGGTGAATACCCACCTTTCTGCAGTTTTCTCCGTTGGGCGCTGAACCAGATGAATGTCACATAGCTGATAAAGTGGCGCATGAATTCACTGCGCATGATTCCGTGGTTGGAGCCTTTGAGATTCATGTAGTTGATGTTACGTACCACACATAAGTTGTCTCCAAACAGCTCCTGAGGTCGTTTCCATTCTCGAACGGCTACCAGCAGACTGTGAGGTAAACGCACACGTCCATCGGGATCTTCGAATGAGGCACTTTTTCCTTTTGGATCCTTTGTGCTTTTGGAGCTTTGTGAGAGAATGCCCTGGGCATCCCATTTTTCGCCCAGCAGATCTTGCTCGGACCATTCTGACCAAATTGTGATTGGTGAACCACCTGGATTCTGTGTGTCGCGTGTCTCCGCGGCCATTGCACACGTTGGTTTACCGTGCTTTATAGACTGAGTGTATGATGCTGATGCGGCCTATTCAGTCTACTGTAAAATGGGTTGGCATGCTTGTATCAGCAGTTGTAACAGACAACGCTAAACTTTAGTTGCTATGATTTCCGGCGGATTCGCCACCAGATAAAGATTTTTCCCATTTAGTACTTGAATGGTAAAAATTTGCCCACATTGCCTTTCGCCTCCAACACATAATTAAAGGATTGTTTTGCTAGAATATCCCGATTCAAGGACATCCGAAATAATTATGAAAATCTTGATGATTCTTGGTATTGTAAGCATCTGTATCTCTCGTGCTGTGTGCCAGTGGAGCATTTTCCAACCACGACCGCAAATTCCGCCGCATCTTGTTCCAGAGAATGGCTTTTTCAGCTGGAACACAATGGCAGGTGGACCATATGCACGACAACGAAGCCCTCGATGGATAACAGCTACTGATGGTTTCAGCAGAAGAGGCTATGCAAGCAGAATAAAATAAATGAAACAACTATGAAAAAATTCAACCTGATCGTTGCGCACCTGCGTTCGAACTCTGTATCTGTATAGTATAGTAGACAATCCTTTTATACTCGTCCACAGCAAGACGGACGTGAGTAAGAATTAAGTACATACGGTCTTTATGGACATTTCAATTTTTATGCCGGAAGTTTGTCAGTTTGCCGCAATGAACAATCTTCAGAATCGTTAAAAATTAGCGATTTGTTTTCACCGAAGAAAAAGGACTGTTTCATACGCAAACAGAGTTAGTTTCGAAAAATCTAAAGGCAGGGGATGGCCGACATAAGCAATCCAGATGGTGAACATGGAACGCAGCACGCACTCCGTTCAACGGCTCTAACCAAAAATAATCTGCGTTCAGGCAAGTGAACCGGAAAGTGTTTTATCATCTGATAGATCCGCTATGCTACAATGCAGAACTGCCAAAACTCGCAGACAGTTCGCCATAAGGCGTGGCTTGGCGAACAGTCATTTTTTTCGCACTCCTTGTTTCAGTGGCTTTGAAATTATCCACGCCGATTCCACTGGTTTGGTACCGAGGAACCCGTTTTCGGATGTCGGAAACCTTGACTCAGTGAGATCAAACTTCCTCTCGGAGTGATTAGCTTTTGGCGGGCTTACCACTTTGCGCAAGGAAAAATTGCCACTTGCAACGGTTGGTTCTAGGGAATATGCGCCGCGCTGCGACTGAGCAGAAGTGGCAGCCGGTATCACCTTTGTAAGAGTACCCGGCTTTACGGGCGGTAATTTTTCCGTGCCCGACATACCCTGTGTTCTGCAACATCCTCTAGCATCTTGCTTGATCGGGGTTTTTTGGAATGGTACGTCACCGCTGGGCATTCCAAAATCCGGAGTATTTAGCATGAGATCCCATTCTGGCATGCTCTGTACATCCGGTATTTCCAGGAATTCTGCGAATAAAGCCTGGATGTCGCTAGCAGTCGCTAGGCTATCGCCAGCGCTTCTGTTGACCTTTTGGATATGTCCGTTTTCCTCTTTTCGGGATTCGGTTTGATGATCTACGTCCCCACAGATGTTAGGAAGAGGCATAACGGTAGGCAGCGCACATTCGTTGCCCTGTATTGCACTGTTTTCTGCACTCCGCACTGCAAGAGTATGAGTGAGGGAAGAAAACGGCCCAGATGTTTCAGATTTCGAGGTTTTTTCCAGTAACACTTTGTCCATGATTTTGCGTTGAAGGCTAGCCATATCATCATTTTGTTCCAGGATTTGTCTTTGTAGATAATGCCAGTGTTCTCGAGCAGTGGTGGCTTCGATTTCAAAACTGCGAGCTCTTATGCACCAGTCTTTATCTGCAAAACACCACACCGTAAATGCATGACCTCGATAAAAACTCGGACATAGTCTTTGCGCGTTCGCTACGAATCGTATTAAAGCTAACGAAAAGTTGAAAGTTTACATGTTTGGTATTACTAATATGCTAGTGTTCTTAAAGGTGCAGTGATTACAGAGAGTAGGTTTGTTGGATGACATACAGGGCGATAGTTACCAAATCCATCGAATTTGATCATTCTGGAGGCAACTCCCTCCAGCTGCTGGCACACGACTGCATAGAGCTGATGATGGTGAACCATGTCCAGTTCATACCTTTCAGTTGTATCTGTCCGTTTCTGTTCCAGACTGATAACTTCATTTTCCACATGACGTAGGTCATGCGACCAGTCCCGTAATGCTGCAGCAGTCGTCTCATTGTTTGCTTGTTGGTAAAGCAAATCAGCCTGCAGCTTGTCTGTCAATGTCCGAAGGTTCGACAAATCAGCCTTGTATGATTGAATAGCAGAGAAAATTTCGTTGGCGTTCGTTGTTTCTTGGTCAATGTTTCGTGTGAACTCTACTGATCGGCTTCGCTGAACGGTTAAGCTGGTCTCGACTGAAATGATCTGGGCTTTGAGGTCAACGGAAGTGGTTCCCAGGACTGATGCTTTGTCCCTTAACTGATTTAACCAGTCTGCGGTGGACAGCAGGTGCGACTGTATTAACTCACAATCCAAAACTTCACGGCGGTCGAAACATTTTGGTATATGTTTAAATAATTCCGGAATTGCAGCTAGCGTATCGAACAAGGCAGTTTGCATCGGGATTATGTGTGAAACAAGGTGCGCGCAGCGCTCGCAAGGATTGCGCTCTCTAATTTCATGTTCTTCGGTCTGTTGCTCCTTAATCGCACATCTCTCTTGATGACGTTGTGCTTCCAGCCTGGAATATACCACACACCTCTCCAGCAGAATTGCAAATGTCTGACAAACTGCAATTCCGCCTGCGCTTTTGTGCGTGGTCGGTTGGGCTGTGCTCCAGTGCTGGTCAACAGCTTGGAACAAAACCTCATCGACCACACTCAGGGACAGCTGGATGATGGCAAATAAGCGGTCCAGTAGCAGCTCCAAGCTGTTAACATGGTCTGCAACGAATGATCGTGTCAAATCGGGTCTGTTCTGGAAACTCTCCTTTTCGCTGTTGAATGATACATGTACCCGGTCAACAAATACATCCCACACTGCTAGAAATGGATATTTCCACGACTTGACGTCGTCGGATAAGTACTCAACAGGGATAGAGCTTTTTAATAATTGCAGCTGATCTTCTAACTGGCATGCCTCGGCATACAAAGCGCCAGTTTCAAAACAACTTGGATCCGTCTGCATGCTTTTTTAACAGAATCTCAAACTTCTCGCTGCCTGGGGAGGTATTTTTCAATTTTTGTCATTGTGAATTCACCGGGTATTCTGAAAACAATGGAAGAAAGATTCACGCCATGTAAACCATGTTTTCGCTTCGGTAATTATTAAGCAAAACGAAAGTGAAAGCGTAATTAGGCATTTCACAAAGCTCTCTCTGAAAGGGCTTCGGATCTTGCGATCGTTAGTGGTTATTGGGATTGCTGTCTTATTATTGTCAGAATCCAATCTTAGAAATTTGCATTATTTTCGCAGGAATGCACCTGATCGACGCTAATTTTGAGACGTCTGTGTACGAAAATGCAAAATGCTACTGTTTCTAGGCGACGAGTCTTTGCCGCGCTATAAATGACTCTGTGACTTAGCTGAATTTAAGGGCTGTAGGGAATGCTTCGAAGAGTCGCAAAATGCGTGGCACAGTTACATCCAACCCAAATCAACATCGCAAATCGCAGGTGCGACCTCGCGCGCGCTCGGCTATTAATTCTGCTTCCATCTTCCGATCTACACGCTTTGAGAATTATTAAATCCTAGAAAGATCCGTGTGAACTGGTTGTTAATGTCTAGACTGTGTTTGCATGCAAAGAGGGGAACGGTTCTGAACATCACTGTTAGTTCACTGGCGGTATCGAAATCTGACCCTGGACTGAACGAGCTTATGTCGGGCAAGTGAAAGAATAACTGATTGCAGTTTTGACCTCGCTCAGCTACAACATCAGCGACACTTCAATTTCATTTCTTTCAGACAGATACACGGATGATCAAGCGAGAAACGTTTGTTAGCCCATGCAATTGAGAACGCCACTACTGTCGTGAGATCGAAGTAACGTGGCGCAGATCAGTGCATCTGCCCGTTACTTCGCCATACCGGTACCGCC
>JAQGAU010000762.1:0-24194 GCA_034698045.1 Paramacrobiotus richtersi | reverse complement strand
AATTCTTCCATTCGTGCCGGTGTGGACAATACGGATGTTTCGTTCCCGGTGTTTGGAGTACGAGATCTATTCTCTGCCTCCTTCAGGCTCAAATTGCCAACTTCTGCAGACAACTGCTCCATTTCGGGTGAGAACACATCCCTGCGGACATCGGATAGTGTCGGTTCCGTGTCCGGTTCTGACTGCACTGGCGTGTCTCTATAGAACACTGCAGCCTTAGTGCCTTCCGGCCGAGCCAGTTCGGGTAACAGCACATCGTCAGATGACGAGCTACTGTTCCTCGCTTCCCTGTAGGTTTCGTGGACCACTTCCGGTATGTTCCCGACATCACTCTCCAAGCCGGGGTAGGCCTTGGGAGGTGTCGGAAACATTGTCCGATCCAGCAGTGCCTCCGAGAATGACTGCTCTGGCCCTTCAGCTGCATCACCCTCTACCGGGCTGGACTCAGCTGATTCCCATTGCTGTGGGCTGGATACAGTTTCCACTTCCGGTGAAGAACCTCTTTCTTCCTCCACCTCTCTGCGAATGAGTGGCAGGCTGTGGGGCTCTTTGAGATCTTCCTGCTGATCGCCGGAATGTTCTGTGGGCTGTAGGTCGGCTGATACTGACCGCCCAAACATTGCCCTCGAACGTGTGTTGTGACTCGTTTGATTAACCAGCCGCATGTAGCTGGCGTACTCCCGTGCATATGGGTCTACACTGTAGTTTGTGCTCGCTTTGTGTTCTCCGTTGCCTTTTTGAGTTGTCCCCCCCTGCCTCGGCCGGGGTGAGCCGAGACAGGATCGACGGGCGTCATAATACGCTCCATCGAGTCTCGGTTCATGAACGGAAGAACCGAGCTCAAACGCTGCAAAAAACTCTTTCTGGAGTCCATTCTGCGTAGCCGGATACAGCTGTTCCGAAGAAAACAACTTCTTTCTGCAGCACCGTAATCGGTTGCTGACAGAAAGTATGCGTAGTACACGTATTCGAAATGGAACTCGTAGATGCGCGCGACGATTTTACTTCATACGTGTTTTTTCTTTTACGCGCACAGCCCAGCATGCAGTACCAGTGTTCGTACTTTATACCGTACCTTGTAACCAAAGGCTTCGTTATGAACGTACTAGGCAACCCTAGCACGCAGCCAAAAGTTTCCCGAATCCTGGGGCGTAGAATCCCGTGGTACGCTACAAGAAAAATAAAACGCTTCGCTCGTTCACTCCTAAGGGCGCTCTCCTTGGACCCTCTATTGCACTGTTCACTGCACAGTGTCCGTATCCCAAAAACTGCCAAGTCCTTCTCCCTTTTGGATTTTTGGGCAGGGGTTTGCTCCTGCGGAACACCACTTGCACCCCGGTAATGGCAATCAAGCCAAAAACGGGAGAAACTGGACAAGGGCGGCTGGGGGGCACGTTTTGTGTTAACGTGCAGGGGCAGTAGGGAAATCCTCGTTCCTGTTGGGGCTGCTTCTGACTTCCGAGGACGGGGGTAATCCTCCTGTTTCCGTACGCTGATAGACTCTCCTCTTCAAGGGGAGTCTGCTGGTGTATGCAGATGCGGGATTGTGCCTGCTGAACGGGCACACGGGCGACACGGAGTACCTGTCCGTCAGGGAACTCGTCGGGCGTCCTCGTGTTTGTCTCCTCTCCGCACTACAAAAAAACAGTAGTTTTGGCTGGGGTAGGCCAAAAACTACTCCGCAATGCTGCTCTGCTGTTCGCCGTGATTTTCTGCCCGATATTGGACAGAAATCGGCGAAAGTAACACTACTGTGCTACTCGACAGAGTGCACAGGGCGCTCTGAACGCCCACGGTCGTGATCACCGTGCTCTCCTCCCGCTTGTCCGATTTCGTCGATTCCTTTTTGGAATCGATGCTCTGGATGTCCTGCAGGTTTTCCTTCTGCTTAGCACGGGGTAGTGCAAGCAGGAGGTCGGCGCGTGCTGGGGCGAGGACGGAAAACGGCGAGAGTAACGCTGTCACAGTACACAGCGTTACTGATGACTGGGATGGCGCTGGCACCGAATTTCCACTGCTCCCCGCGTGAGGGATCTACAATCGTATGTAGTGAACTCACCGGAGACGTCTTTGGGATGATGGGCCAACGTCAACGGCTTGTGGGGGATGTGGGAGGCTGATGGTGTCGCTCTGGTTCGCTGTCCTCCTCTTCGGTCTCTGACGTACTGTGCAACGGACCGGGGTAAGTCCGCAACACAGCCGTTCTCCGTGTATACAGAAATGCTCTCTGATCAGCTGGTGATGGTCTTTTGGCCAAATGATCCAGCTGAAACCAAAAATTTACGAAGAATCCGTGCCCGGGGTAAGGCACGAAAAACTTCGCAAATAACGTGGCGCTAAGCCACACAAAACCGCTTCCACTCTGTGCTGACTGTAGCAATGTCTACAGGTTCCCCTCTGGAGCCACCATGCAATAGTGGTATACTGGCACTATAAGGAAGAAGGGGAATCTCCCCGTGAGAGATGCGGAGGATCTACTGGTCCTACGTCTACCTATACGCTCTACGGAGCAACACCACTGAATAAAGGATACTTTATTCAGCCAAGAAGCGGGACATATCCCGAAATCTAACAGAACAAGGGTGAAGACAGCCTCTAGCTGAAGTCACATATCCAGTGATGTGTGTACTGATGCTGGATGCTGTCTGAGACGTGGCAACGGCATGGCTACATAGGCCGTGTCTGGGCGCATCACATACGCGTACGTGCGTATCCCAGAGGATGCGTCATCCTCACAGTATGCTGTGTGAATCACAGGTATCGAATTGTGTTCGAATTCTAGCACTCGCCTGTGTCTCGGGCTTAGCCAGTTCGTACACATTTGATTGTCATCAAACTGGCTAAGCCCGAGACACAGACGAGTACTAGAATTCGAACACAATTCGATACCTGTGATTCATACAGCATAGGGTTTTTTTATGAGCTGGCATTGGACTGGAAAGTAGATAACAATACGAGCTATTTTTCGCCACAGACTGGAACCCACGATTTTTGATTTCGGCCCGGGACTAAGCAATTCTTGTTTTTTCTTTTTCACCGTAAACGAAATGAAAAATGTTTCAGTTCAATTGTTCCTGTCGCATTGTTGAGTGCCAGTTGGTTTGTTTGCTCAGTTAATAAACTAACTTAAGCTAAATATACATCCAAAGCGAAGAAGCATCTCCATGTCCGGATTGGTACAGAATTCCTCTGTTTATCGTATCTCAAGGTGTAGATTGTCAGATTTTCTCTTTTTGCACTTTTCTGTTTGCGTGCTTAGCGGGCGCCTTGTTTCTGCATTCTATGTGATTAAGAAAATTTACTTGCCGCATTGGAAATCTTGACTTTCGAGTTGTCTGCAAGCTAACGTAGGCTGTTTTTCGTATAAATATGTTATTGCACATTAAATCTTTCATCATGTTTGCCTTTTCGCCACGGGCGATGTAATGTGTGGGCAGCGTGCCGCAGTTATATTTCGTAATTTCTATGTACAACTAGCACTTAATAAAGTTCAAGGGCAATACGACCTTGGATTTGGATAACCTATGCGTGGATGAGAACGTCTCATAAATGTAGTATGTCTTCTGCTTCCTCGAATGAGAAACACCAAACCCTGTTAAAGATGTCATTCAGTAAGTCTTCGATCTGTGTTATAGCTGCAAACTCAAGGAACACGATTTTTAAAAAGCAACCGAACTAAGCAATTCTTGTGTTTTTTTTTGTTTCACCGTAAAGAGCAGGTGTAATATCGTAGAAAACATATCCGTAGTACTCTGGAAACTAAAACGACAAATCAGCGTTAAGAAGTGTTGCAAAGCAAGAGTAGACAAAACGCCACATGGCCCTGAACAGCGAATCACGGCTTACACCGCCTGTGCTGCCGTAAGCCACATTATTTACTGCTTAACTTCGCCGATGCTACTGAACTAACTGAAGGTCTATGGGGCAAAGCGCAAACAAGCCGTGAAAGATCTTCAGGATTCCCAATGCTGGCAAAGCAAACAGATTTTAAAGACAAAAGAATATTATTCCACTGAAGTAAATGATAGGATGAAACAAAGTTTTGGATCACTTACAGCTCCACAATCACAATTACGATGTCCGTCACCTGATGTGCGCCTGCCGGATCCGGAAATGCAACAATAATTTATTAATGTGGCTCTGTTGTCCTAAAGTGTATTTTTCGAATATGTAACTTGAACGATCCGAAAGTTTACATAATATGCACAGTGGAGGCGAGCTTTACTGCGAAAGAAGGTCAGACGTCCTACAGTGCGTTACCAAAGGTATACTGTCCTTTTAAGAAAAGAGATGCTGTGCCTTTTCATGCATAAAGGAAGATGCTCTTTTCGTTCTCTGGTCGGATCGATTGCTATAAGCCGATGCATTCCTTCGCATAGTTACAATTCAGTTCCGTTGGTATCCTAGTAAACTACCGTCTTCGTTATTTCCTGGTTTTGCACAGTACATGTACTGTACAAAACTTAGCTTTTGGCCACATGACATTCATAACATTGCGCACTGTGTGCTAAACACTGAAAACGGATTTCGGCCACACATAATTTTCGACAAGCGGCAGTATGCGGTACGAGTATCTCGTCCTCTTGCTCTTCTATCACAGTATAACGCATGCAACTGGGCCGCTTCTGAACGTCAGCCTGGTGGTGATCGGACATATAAACCCGTCGGGATTCGCCTCCCTGCCTTTCATTGGACCATCATTTTCGTTGGGAATGGAATATTCCCAGAGAAAATTTGCTGCTACGATGAATTTTTCCCTGCAATTTTTGTATGACCCACTCCGTAACACCTGCCAGGATTTGGCCGATATATCCTGTGGACTGGTTTCAGGATGGCATTATCGCGGTCGAAAGCAGAGTGACCTCACCGTCTATTTTAATTCTGGTAAGACAGGTTTCAGTGTTCTGATTCCTATGGTTGAAATATCTGCTTAACATGTCTCAGCGTGCATCGAGAGTACGGAAATCCCGTACTTCCAAAGCCAATGGAATACGCTGTGGATGACAACGTAGGTCAAAGTACTGATTGGTTTACGTACACTAACCAGAAAGCCGTTTCTACTAGTCATGCTTCATCCTTCATGCATAAACATTAAGTTTTCTGGCACCCCGCACATAAGTTCCATACATTAAGATGCGCAGAGTGATAACAGATTTGAGAAATGCCCCCTGCACACATATCTGTTACAGCAATCGACCGAAGCGGGGGTCCTCCATGTTCAAGAGTTTTGCAAAGATGGACGTTATGAACCATTTTTGCGAATTACGACAACTCAATCGGTTTTCATCCGATTTTCGTCAAATTCAAATAGAGCCTGGATGTGACCTTTAGATGAGCTGATTACTTTCTGACAAGCATATCTCGAAAAAATGAGATATGAGCAAAACAGGAGCAAAATCTTTTAGGACAAAAAATTCTTTGGTCTGCTTAACCGCAGACAGTTAATGTTTTATTGGGCAAAAGCCAGACAATACGGTCTGCGCAATCGGTTATCTTTATGTAGTTACATGTTCATTCTGTTCGCTTCGGTCTTTATCGATAGCACAGCGGAGTGCGATTACCTACTACCTAGTTATTTTCCCTCAAAAGTTGCAAACGAAGCTTTGCAATGCAGGATGACAGCAACGTTAAAAATCCGCGACCGCGTGGCTAATCCAACCTGGATTACCATTAGCCATTTCTCTACGGTTCAGACCATTGAACTGTATTTCGAGGTTTTCAAGAAGTACAACTGGACAACACTGTTTTTCGTCATTGACACCAGCAGCGCGCCGCAATATGCGCTCATCGCCTCGGACCTCATAACTCAGATCGACATGCAACGGAGCATTACTTACATTGTGCGGAAAATCAGTACAAACCTAAATATGTCGTTTGATTTCGAGTCGTATTTGGAAGACATCCGCAGAACCAGTCGAAGTAAGTGGTACTGCAAACGTGCCGCTTATTCGTCTTCGGTCACATTTCAGCCGATCATTCCAGTTATCCTATTCTTCGGCCGTGCCAACTTTTTGCGCCGATTTTTGGTAAATCAGGGGCGCACTGTATAGCAGATGCGGAGCATATCTTCAACATTAGTTTTACATTGCAGGTTACTGCAGCTGGAATGAATATGACTAATGGAGAATACGTAAGTCCCAGACTAACCCGAAGTTATTTACACCACGTAGTAATATAAACGCGTCTGAAGTACCTGTTTGGCCACCGCATCCCACAAAAGCTGGTGTTGCGACACTTAAGTATGCCCAGGACGAATTGATCCCACGGGTACATTTCGTCCCACAACTCTTCCGTTTAGCGTACGAATTTCGAACTAGTAGAGTATTCGTTGGTATTAATTTATATAACGCATATTTTAATCAAAACGTAACGACGGCAAGCATAACATTGTATAGCAGTTCGAGCTGACTCGATTAAGCACTTGACTAAATGGACAAATCTCATCTTTATAATGTCGCCGCTTTTAGGAAAGCTTCGTATTATTTAACAGGTGGTACCGTATTGAATCGAAGTCAAGTTATAATGATGATGATTTAATGGTTTTACATCCAATGCAACCGTTCGAAACGCTCAAGCATCAGACACTTTCCCGGCAACAAAAAATACGAAGTACAATACACACCACAATATACAGAAAACAACAGCATGTCAAGGCAGCACACAGTAGTCCACTAGTCCCCATTCCCAAAAGACATGAGGCCACCCGCTTCTCAGGAACAAGACACATTTGACCAATCACTCTTTAATGGCCGGAATCGACAGAAAGGAGGATCACAACAGTTCGAAAAAAAGTCTTCAGAAATCAGTACTTCCATTTCCCAACAAACACATTAGAAGGCCAAATTTCAGGCTGCATAATCTTCTCTGTTATTTCTTTAAATATCCAAATTCTTGCGAAGGTTGACGTTCGTCGAACGCCACGGGCAGGAAGATAAACTCTGACAAATCTGGTGGCTATTCCTTCAGTTTTCAGCTGATTCACAATATGCTCGTTATATTCCTTCACGCTGTTGAATTTTTAATTTTCGACGAGAGGGATCCTGAGTGTTCTATAACCCGGACATTATTCTCCAGAGTGTTCTGCAAGCAGGTGTCACTCTGGGGAATAGTGTCCGGGCTGTAGGCACGCGTGGGAAAAGTGTCAGGCTTGCTAAACACGACTGGGAAATGTGCCCAGGTCAGGGTGAGCGCCAGGCTGGGTCTGGCGGTCGAAAAGTTTTGGGTGGGCAAAATTTACGCCGGACGGAATTTCGGCCCTCCTGATGACTTGAGCGGTTGTGAAAGAACGTGGCCGGCGGACTTTTCTGGCGGCCGGTCGGTTTTTGCGGTTACACCTTTCATTTAGTACGGAGGGTCGCAATTACCTTTCTGATCATCAAACAAGGAATGGTGTTTTTGATGCGGCAGTCATGCATCGAACACCAGTTCAAATACATCAGTTGTAGGTTTATATCGCTGTGGAATCCATACGAAATGAAAAGTTTCTGGGAAAACTCCATTGGCAGTATAACGTCGATGATGATCAGGTGAAAGTTTGAAAACACTGAAAGGAATCTGTTGTGATGCTGCAGACATACTTTGTTGCACATGGCAGAATCATATTCTCCTTGATTAGCCATATCATGTTTGCGACAGATTGCCTTGCGTGCCTTCCAGTCGCTTCTCGTCGTGCAACAGCGCGATATGGATTTTCCGCCCAATATGAAACTAGGCGCGGAACTCGTTCGACGGTCTGCGCGAGACTTCAATTTCACGTATAATCTAACCGACCAGGTAATATCTCGTAATACTAATGCTTCAAGTCTGTTTACCAGTCGACCAATGCAATTCATTGACAATTCACAAATTTTCCAGTACTTTCCCTCCTTTGCGGACAGTTACATGGCAATCTTGTGGCTCGCTACGGTAACGCGCGTTTCTGAACTTTCAGCCTTTCAGCTACAATCATTGAAGAAATGCCTTCAATCTAGGTTCTTAACGAAACGCTGACCGAAAATCCTGGTTTTAATTACGCAGACGGCGGCATGCTAGCACGCCTTTTTCTGAACAGAAGCTTCACCCACGAATACGGAACCATGTACGTTGACGGCAGAGGGGAACGGCGCTCCAACATGATCGTCACGGTTTTCAGTTCTTCCGGCGTTAACATTGTACACAATATTCACACGTTAATGCAATGTTCCGACTTGGAAATTTCATACATTTTGGCATCTCGTAGCCGTTTCTGGCGAAACTGGCCA
This sequence comes from Paramacrobiotus richtersi, assembly GCA_034698045.1. Lineage (NCBI taxonomy): Eukaryota > Metazoa > Tardigrada > Eutardigrada > Parachela > Macrobiotidae > Paramacrobiotus > Paramacrobiotus richtersi. Next base: position 15,954 of record JAQGAU010000762.1, on the reverse strand, counting down.
CTGACCCATTCATACGGGCAGTGGCACATTTAACCACATGGGGGAATTCCACCAGTCCATTTCCACCACCGAATATACCTATTTGTGGATATTCGAACGAGCGGACACAGTGTTCTCCGCGTGCGTACGACAGTAGAGATTTTCTGTACAAGGTTTGTCATGCTTTCGTTTTCAGACGGTATCAAGTGGATCTGGGTCACTGCCTCGATTTCAACAGTCTTTGCCATTTCAGCTGTATTTGCTATTTCGTACTGGAGGTATATGTAGTACAACGTACACTGTAGCATCTGGTCCCACCATTTCTGGCACGCACTACTGAGCTGCGCGTAGAACTGCGACATTTAGCAACCAGAACAAAACAGAACGGCACCGTTATCGCACGGACGTTTTTGCCAAAACACCATTACAGATAAAAGTATTTCTCATCTCCGAACGCTGCGACACTAATCAAATCAAATAAACAATTCGAAAATAGTGTGGTTTGAAACCAACCTTGCTAAATGTCGCTCGGCTTATCGCGCTAGAATGGTAGCCGCCTTTGTAGCGTGCAACGAGGAAAGTGCGTTAATGTGTTTGCGTTTGCACGCTGGAGTTTTGAATTTGGTTTCGATATTTTTAATAAAGTTATGTATATTTTACAGCTACTTTCATCGATATTATAACGGGTTATGAAAATAGGTTTGCCAAGGAAAAACAACTGTTAAGCCCATGGTGGCAGATTGGTACAGATGACCTGTTACCGCCACATTCCGGGAGCTCACGCGCTTCCGCGTTACTGAACACAGCAAGCCGGCACAGTCAGGCATTTTCCGGTTTGGTTAATTTTGTGAGAAAAGCTTGAGAGATACGATTTATATATCTGATGTACCACGATGTAGGGTTGTTTCTGATATCCTTTTTTCGTGCAGGAAAGCCCCGCACGGTTTGCAATTTACCAAAGCGCACTTGTCATTAGCTTTCCCATTGCTGGTCAAAAAGGCACAATTACCTTCAAGGACCTTTCGGATCGCATGGAACTTATAAAAATATTAAAAACGGTATCATAGCTCTTAAAACTTTCGAAGTATGGATGACTCAGCTAACCGAGGGGGGTAATTCTTTGTTTCAGTGCCGTGGAATGGAACATCAGAATATATGCAAGTTTCATGGATTACATATCGAAAGAAATGATGAAGATGCTTATGACCTGTCGACCATGGCGCGCATAGAGGACATGCACAACAGGATGCGATACAACAATTCTAATCCTTCTCCTTTTGACGGACCAATCTGTTGGCTTTCGTGCGCACCCCCATTATTTTTGTCCTCTGTGCGCCACGGCCTGTCGGTAGTCTCGTTAGTGTTTGCCAGCTCGGCAAGAGGCAACTTGTCTCAATTGTGGGATAGTTTATTCATCCAAGACTTTGCCTTCACGAGTTCATTAATCGTGGATTTTCTGGAGGTGAGCGTTGGCGTACGTCAGAGGCATCAGCAAATGAATTATATGGGAAATACTATTTTCTTTTGTACGAAGTGTCGCGCGCCATATTCCAGATACACTGTATTGTTATACCTGTAGGGTTTGGAGTTTGTCCATCGCTCAAAGCTCGGTTACCATGGCCGTCTCAGCATTCTAAACTGCTGGGTGGATCAGCATTTTACCCTGAAATTGATGCATGTGGCCACTGATAAAATCCGTTATGCACTGCCACCAAGTAGCTACACAATGGACAGTTATGGAACATATGGTGCAGCGTGGGAGTCGCTCTTTTGGTTAGCACCGGAGGGCCAAGACGCAGCAAATGTCCACCATACTCCATCGATGCAGGCGATCGACATATACTCCGCTGGTTTTATTTTTAGCGACATTTTAACAAGAGGGTCACTGTACAAAAAGATCAAATCCTATAAAGGTAATAAGTCCTATAAAGGTAATTTGAGATACATTGCAATAATCCGTACGAGTTGTTTCAGGATGTTGTTTGTAATGTTGTGTTTGTAACCTCGTAATGTTGTTTCAGGACAACTGTTTGATGATTTCGCAAAGCTGGAGAACCCATTAAACGCTATACTGGACTTGTCCACTATTCTGGACTATGCCGGTGTTATTAAGTCTTGCTTGAGTAAGGATCCAGTCATCCGGCCCAGCCTGCAGAAACTACGCTCTCTGTTATCGACTATCTCGCCTGCATTCGAAAGAAACCAAATGAACCTGTTCGACAAAATCTACGGCAGAATTTGTGATTACTCCGCGCAGTTGGAGGTGGAAGTAATTGCCCGGACAAGAGCTCTGAAAGCAGAAAGAATTCGATGTGATGACATGATTCGGCAGTTTATACCCAAGTAACCGCAGTGAAAAACTGGTTGTTGCAGTTTGAGCCATGTACAAAAGGTTAACGTTTTACAGGGAGCTAGTTGGTCCGCTTCGTGCAGGCGTTTTTGTACAACCAGAAGCATTCGACAGCGTAACTATCATGTTTACTGATCTATGTGGGTTCGCGGATGTTATTCAAATGCTGCCACTGGAAGTTACCCTGCATTTGGTGAATTCAGCCGAAGTCCTCTTTGACACTTTGTCCACAATTTGTGATGTGTATAAAGTTGAAGCTGTTGGCGACTCGCATGTGGTAAGCGGAAGGGGCGTGACATTAATTACTAGTAGGTTTTGCCACAAAGCATGGTTGCATAAGTTACGTTAGGTGGCAAGCGGTCTGCCTACACGGCTCGACAGGGAACATGTAGTACGGATTGCGCGGTTTGCGATACAAATAATGGAAGCGGAAACCGGACTGAATTTACCAGGAGGCTTGCATTTCAAAACAGGCTTCCATTCTGGTACTGTAGCTGTTGCTGTCCGTTTACTGATTCTCGTAGGCCTAGCTTCACGTATAAATCTGCGTGTGTGACTGTAGGTGCTTGTGCGGCCGGAGTTATTGGATTCAAAAGGCCTCGCTATTGTCTGTACGTGCTGCCTGATGCAAAAATTAAAATATGAAATGGTTCTCTATGCATTGGTCCGAACGCAGCATGCGCATTTCGCAGTTTTTCGCGACGCTGCAGCGAAGACCTGCACTCAACAATTGTGCTCTCAGAAACGCAAAGATTCTGTTTTTACAGATTTGGGAACACGATCAATGTGGCTTCCCGCATGTGCAGTCACGGAGAAGCTGGTCGGGTACATCTTAGCGCAGATGCAAAAAATCTTTTGGAACAATGCCCGGCAGGCGACTTTCATGTCGAGGAGAGAGGCTTAATAGCTATCAAGGGCAAAGGCATCATGGTTACTTATTGGGTTAGAAGGCGTGACTTGGACTGAAGCGGCTGATAACGAGGATCAGACTGTCAACAGCCATCGAGCAGGGTTTGTCATTAGAGTACTGACGTTCTAGCCTGTATATCACGTTTCTACGACTATTACGTAGCACGGTTAACTTAAGGCAAAAAGCTATGATGGAGCTAGCTATTTTGGTGTGTTACCGTTTTCTAATGTTTCTCTGGGTCTGCGCACTTAGTGTTTACGTGGTTATGTTCGTCCTTCATAATAAAGGTTGCTGCATTGTAATATCAACACCCTCTCTGGCTCATTCATCCAACGGGGGCGCAGGCTGATGAGTCCTATGAAACTCATTTCACAGACCGCGATGTTAATAGTTCGTGACTCCAAAAATGCCCAGCTTCACTTTACCCCGCCACAAAAAGTACCTCGATATCAACGCACTTGCGACAGTATTACGCATAGTCAGTTACTTTTGGGATTATATAAGGCCTCTGGTGCTTGCTGTGTGTGCTTATTGACGTGTCACCTGCTTTTCTACAGCCGTTGGATAAATGAGCCGCCGCCATTTTTTGCATTGTTTAGCAATGTTTTTATCGATGTGTTTTAAGCATTTTCGCGAAGCGAATAAATCACGAACATTGATGTTTCAAGCGCCAGTTTTTTTGGTTAAGGTTTCTGTAGCTTTGTGAACAACAGTCATCTTCCCTGAGGTACTGCTTAGGGCTATTAAAAGATAATTAAATTATTTTTAAAGCGCACAAAAGCCTGACGTTTGACGTTTTAACGTTAACGTTGACATCTGACGTTTTAAACGAAGTAATGCAGGACTAGTCAGTACAATTATTGTTGCTGCAAAAGCAAGAATCATAGTCACTCAACGTATAGTGGTGGACTTGGAAATTTTAGTTACTGTACTCGTTCGAATTATTAGCTTTGATGCCGCACGCGGTTCGGAAAATCTGTACAAAATTTATAAGTCACGCACCCCCATCCGGTTCCCGAATAACACCTTTATTTCTTAGACCACTGAAGCCGGTCACCGGAATCAACAAAGGTCATTATAAACAGATCTCCACCTAGAGCGGGACAAACATCACAAATGTATCATTTCTTGTAACGTCTGCAGTTACAAGCACATGGTTTAATACAGTTCAGACCATACCAGTTGTTTTTAATAGCTCTTGTGACGACGTTTAAGACCCGATCGGTGAGGTAAATATGATCGTCCAGAATACTCAATGAGACCCGATCCAGGGAAGATCGTGCAGCAGTGATTTGTACATCCGTCTAAATCGGAATGCTGAATACGATTAAGCAGGGCATCGCACCAGTACAAGCGGTCCGCTTGATAGGCGATAGCCATATCATCTCTCCAGTCAAGCTGCCGGAGGCCAACCCGTTTCGGACCCGTTCCGTCGTAATTAACACGAGAGATGTAAGCGGGTCCTAGTCGTTCCGAGAAGAAAATGAACCTTTTATTCGGATGGATTGCAGTCGACCGAGGTATGCTCAAATTACTCAAAATGGCTCGGCGACATGAAAAACTGGCTAAACTGACTACTGTTGATGTGGATCGCCCTGAGTCCTAAACGTATAACGGCTAAGACACGCAATCGATGGCTATCGCTTCAACTTCTGCGAACTAACCACTAAAACTACGCACTAAAGCTAAGTCCCAATGAAGTTGCACCGATTGAGCCTGCACGCGCACACTTGCGCACTATATTGTTCCAAACTGCATGCAGTGCAGTGTTTCTGCCGTAGACTTCTATGTTATGGACAATTTCTGTAACTCGGTTACTTTTCCACTATAAGTGGCCCACTATATGTCAAGACATAGAAAAAAAAATTTGGTTAGCAGCCCCAACTACCGTTTTGAACCATTGGTTCGAAATGGCGAAGTTATGGCCGTATTTAGTCAACATAGAATTAATATAGGACGATTCTTGACCGTTGTTATTTTGTTCCTTTGGCAGGCGAATCGTTCGGAACTTGGTGCGAAGCAGCTACTGTGTCGTTTAAAGAGATTGGCAGGAAGTTGTTTTTGAAAACTGGCGAAAGCCGAATGGCCTGTTTTTTGTTTCAACGTTTAGTTTAGAAATTATGCGTGGAAACGCTCAGCTGATTACGAGCACTGTTCCCTGTCGTGCGGATTGGAATAAGTTTTTATTTGATTGGACTGTTTTATCTAGACATTAGCACGAAAACTGGGTGAACCAATAAAAATTCAACTGGGTGAACAGAATGAGACAGCATAAGATGCTGGAACGAACAAAAAACAGAACAAACCAAAAAACGCCCCTCATCAAAACAAGGGAGTGGCGGGTGGGAGAAATTCCCGAATTGATCGAACTGCCAAGTGAAACTGATGAGAATGAGACTTCTCACCAACTTGCGATGCGAGAAATCAGAACAAACCGAATCAAAACACATAAAAAGGCAGCTGCAGGACACATAAATCAGAGAAACAGCCATTAATGGCAGACACATTAAGAAACAAAGACATGCCGCTCGCTGTGAATTAACATGCATTATCTGCGATAATTTCTTTTAATTCTGCTGCTCGCTGAATGCAAATGACCGCACGATGAAACCGCTAAGTTTGCCGTAATTCTTTAATAATATTGAAATCATACAACAATGAAATGATCAATAAACAGAATGAGACAGCATAAGATGCTGGAACGAACAAAAAACAGAACAAACCAAAAAACGCCCCAGACAAAGCCCCCAACAAACCTCCAAGTCAGTAGACAGGTAAGGACTGGACAGGTACTTCATCGCGAACGTAGGAGCTGAAGGCGGCAGATTTCCAACGGCCGGCGGCTTGGACAAGGTGGGCTGGAACATCATTCAGCAGTGCAGATGTTGCGGCACCAATACGGAAACTGTGGGAGTGTATTAGTGGGTATTCTGGTAAGAGGCGGCGAAGTTTTGATTCGAGGAAGGCACGAGTAAGCGGTGCTCCATTAGCCAACAGGAAGAAAGGGTAATCTTCTGGAGTTGGCCGTCGCGCAGCAGAAAATTTCAGATATGCGCGAACTGCACAAACGGAACGGTCAGTTGCACGCAAGGAAACGGTGTATCCATGTCGGAACTGGTCAGTTTTTGAACTGGGTATCGTAAGAAGGACATTATGCTCAGAGTATAAAACATGACGGAATAATATGCAATGCTGTGACTGCGTTGCGGATACGGTAAATTCCGATACACGGAGGAAGCCAAAATAGGCAAAACAAAACACACACCAAAATAAGCATTGGTCATAAGCCGATAGACCAGAAACGCGTATCCGATCCTTCAAAAGACGCATAATGGTTAGCGTAATAGGTGTTCGATTGTCGGATCCGGTCGGATTCAAGCGTGCGTAACCTTTGAGCGCATGTTGAACACGAAGAGACATAACAGGATTGGGTAAATCGTTTTCGGCAGCAAAATTCGCAATTGCAGCTGTATATGTCCGAACTGAAGAATACTTATGTCCACTTCGAAACAAATGGGCAATAAAATTCAGGACATTTGGAACCGACGGATGAAAGTGCACATTGTGATAGCGCAGGAAACCAGCAAAAACATTGAGTCCGGATTGGTAGGTGCGCCGAATAGATGCAGATATGTGATGGTACATCAACTGATAGGCTGTTGTATCTGCAAAATGTCAGGCCAAAAATTAGGGACATGGACCGGCATTGGATGAGCACTGGGCGCATGATCATGAAACTTTATGAACTGGAAACGGGATAATGAATCCGCAATCACATTATCAACACCCGGGACATGCTTAATAGTGACCGTAAAGTTATTAACTGCAGCTAGCATAAGAATCTTGCGCATAACGTGCAGGATATCACGATTTTTGGACTTAAAGATTGCCAGCATAATACAACGGCCTGGTTGTCGCAATGAAACATAATACGCTGTTTCGCAAATCTCTGTGCCCAGATCAAACAGGCAACATAGATGGGAATAATCTCCAGGAAAAAAATACATCGCTGCATAATATCGGCCGAAGGCCACTGCACTGCAAACCACTCGCCATCAAAGAAAGCCGCACATCCTGTGCCAGCCGCAGCAACAGTATACAGATTAATTACATTAGGATATGACCAATTAACCGCCAGAAACGAAGCGGTTCCGTTCCATTTAGGCAGAAATTCAGACCACCACATGAGATCAGCTTTAAATCCATCATCGAGAGATATTTCGACTTCATTGGATGACAGTAAATTAACTAACCGACGGGGGAATAAACGGCCGGCTGGAACGCATTTGGACGCAAATTGCAGTGAACCGACAAGACTTTGTAGTTCCCGCTTAGTGCATTTAGTTCTATTCTGCCAACCGGTAATCAGAGATATAATTTCACGTAACTTTCCAATCGGGAGGGACAAAGTTTGGGAAACTGAGTTCAATAAAATACCAAGAAATGGTATACAAGTTGCAGGGCCCTCAGCTTTATCTGGTGATAAGGGAATACCGAGTTCAGCGGAGAGATCGATCATAGTGTTAACAACTGAGTTACACTTCTCAACCGTTTCATCCACAATGAAAAAATCATCAACGTAATGCAGAATAGAATCACTCGCCGACACACGGGCAATTATCCAATGTAAAGCGTCAGACAACATGCAAAATAATTTCGGGGAAGAACGACCACCAAATGGCAAAACAATATCATAAAAATATTCGTCGCCAGCTTTATAACCCAAAAGCGGCCAATCTGCTGGCCGAACAGGAACTAATCGAAATGCGTGCTTGATATCCTGTTTACAAATAATAGCGCCAATGCCCGTTTTAATCAACAGTCGGACAGCATCGTCAATGGAACAGTATTTCACAGTATACGCTTGCTTATCGATGAAATCATTCACACTACTACCGAAAGGCCGCGAAAGGTCAAGAATGATGCGGTGACCGGTGGGTTTCTTTTCGCGCACACCGAGTGAGCTGATTGTAAAGCAAGGAAACGGTGGTTGAGAAAATGAGCCAACAGTATGGCCGAGTGAAACTTCTTTGTAGATTGATTTGATAAAAACGTCCGCATGCGCACGAGCAGATTTAGCATTCGGTGTAAAACGAGAACATACAGGTCCAAAATAACCGATATCAGCACCGTTTGTAATCAACTAATCATATCGATGATAACACTTACAAATTGCTGGTCTGGATGGTGACGTAAATGCCGACTAAACGCCTGAGGCTGGAGCGGCGTCGACGCGGTTGGTGGCGGCCTCACCGAAATTGGTGGAGTTTTTGCAACTTCGAAGACCATGGGATCCAGCATTACAGCGGGCACAGACGTGCAGCTTCCCAAATCGGCATGGCGGTGAACAATATCCACGCTGCCATTCTGAACAGAGGCGGTCATCCGCCTCGATGCGCCCGCGAAACGACTGTTGTGGCTGTGCAACGCTTGAGCTTAACTGTCCGTTCTTCCACAACGGGCATTGCATAATATGATGTCCCGGAACGTGACATTTGAAACAACAATATCCCGGTGGCAGTAAACGTGGAATATGCCCAGCGGAAGTGGACGGCAGTGAATACTGCGACACAGTGAGAAAACACTCACGGTATAACTCGGGATGAGTAGATGACCAAACAGAAGCCTCAGAAGGGTGCATGCATGCATATCGACGGAATCTGACGTCATAATCAAGCCACTGAACGTTATTGGATGATCGAGATTGGTCCGCAAGGCTGGCAATAATATCAAGATATTTCAACATCGGTAACACGAATTATGGAGCGTTGAAAGAGCGATAAGCCACGAAAACATAAAATGCCCGCACCCAATCATATAGAATACTTATACTTATAGAATCCTACGAGACCGTTGCAGAGAACCTCTCGTAGGCTCCTCTGCTAACTGGAAACAATCACAACTGTTTTCTTTCAAACCAATAATTGAAAATAGTAGTTGGACTGCCAACCAAATTTTTTTCTCTATCTTTTGACATATAGTGGGCCACTTATGATGGAAAAGTAGCCAGGTTACAGAAATTGTCCATAACATAGAAGTCCACGGGAGAAACACTGCGTAGCATCCACTTAGCAAATCAGTTCCCTGGAGTCAGGGCATTGCAGCGCCCTACTGCTCAAACGGTGAAAGCTCATTATCACTGGAAAAAACTGTTGTTATGACGTCAGACGCTGTGAATTCACATTTAGCTTTTAAGTTGACTGGTCGCACGTTCTGACAGGAGTACTGGTTCTCTCCGACTCCCATATGGTTGTATACGATAAATACCATAATGGTCAAAACCATCCGAGAAATAGATGTAATTATTCCGGTGATCAAAATCGAGCGATTGGAAATTGGTCACACCAAGGCTGCCGACCTTGGGCATCTTGGTGTCACTAAATGACTCTTCCTGAAAACCATCTGTAACAGCACCGCGAATCGCACTCCTCGATGAATAAATCAAATAAGTCGACAGGCGATCGCAGGTTTGGTCATTAGGCTGCAGCTGACCAGTGCTGCAAGCACACCGGTACCCAGCCTTCTGACGGATAATGCATAAAATATAAATGTGAGCAACCGCAGTTGTCTGTTCGGCATGGTTTCGTGACTATCGGAAGAAAAAAAATGTAATAACATTCCGTAGACAATTAAATTGTGTACGTCGATTTCTTACAATTTACTGCTAGAAATGTTGACTTGGAATGGAACGCATACAGATACCTTAAGAGAAAAAAATCCTTTTGACCTTCAGCTGTCCTACGATTTTCTTAACATTACCTACTTGGAACACTACTGTCTGTAACTTATGCGCTTTTTGCTTTCCTCTCACGTCTTCAAAATAGCGCTAATCTGGGGAATCTTACGCTTTTTATTTTATGCTACGTCAAAATCTTCGCATCCTGTTGCGGCTTACTTGGATCTGCTTCAGCGGATGGGTCGCTGTGAGCCGTGACCCCCATGGGTTTGCTGGGCTCGTCTTTAACTAAGTCGTGATTGATTCACTATCCACGAAATTTGTAACAGCTAGAACGCCCAGCTGTTTCCACTCAGTCAGAAACGTTTTACGTCAGAGACGTTCAGAAACGTTTTACGAAAGTCGCTAGTCCTTGAGGATGCGGTATGCTTTCGCGTCCGACCAGTACTGCTTTGCGATCCGATCCATCATATTTCGCCGTTTCAATGTAGTTGAGGTGTACGTAGCAATAATAGACTCGCTTCGCAATGAGATCAGTCGTCACGGAGGAAACGCACAACATCAGCTTTCGTTAAGTATGGTCCGACGATGAGTGCCGTCATTGTTTGCGCAATCAATAAGATTACTACATACAGAGTACAAATTAAATACTACAAGTCCTAAGTCATCAAAGTCAACAACAGATGAACTAAAATTACGCTAGTTCTACACATTAACGCGGTAGTGAAAAGCAGTCGGAACGTTCAAATGCATATCATTCGTTACCTGTGGGATATGAACATGACACCAGCTAGTGGATCAAGTGCAAGGGCCCGAGGAGCTGCGAGAAGCTGGCTGATGACAATGGCACGGTAACGTCGGTCCAGTTCCATAACGTAGATTACTGTACCATAGAATAATTTTTGTACACACGCATTCCGGCATAAGCATCTCAACATTGCACATCAGTTTATAACCTTATTCTGAATTCATTATTTTAAATAATTCACGTGTAACTTTGCACCGTTTGTTATCTGTATTTTGTGCCAGTCTGGGCGTTGACTCGTTGTTCAGTCACCAGTAATTTCTTTCATTGCATATACTTGTGACACATCAGTCCACGTTCCAGGTACCGAAGCCCAGAGCAATATCGGCCGCTTGCTTGTGTATACGATTCTACAAAATGCCGATTCTCTGTGTATTAGTCTGTGTTTAGTAAGCAAACATACACAGGTTACAGTACAGGCTGTTACAGTACATGCAGTTTACTGCCTGGAAAGTGCCACGTGGATCTTCGCGCGGGATTTGATCGAGAGCACGGTATATCAAAAAAAATTCGCGTCTCCGAACGTCCAACAGGAGGATTAAAATGCACATTCTTTGCGGTTTCGGTGAGGGATTTGTGCAGTAGAATGATCTTTAGGAAGGCAGGTTAATCTGCTTGGTAACCAGTGTCCCGATTTGTTTTAGTGCTGATTACAGCGGTGTTTGGACAGTCATGTTCACCTCGGTATCCTGCAGCAATACCACCCTTACCTGCCTCCGATCCGTCTCAGGTTTGTCTGCTACGTAAACTACTGACGAATGTTAAGTGATGTTAATTTTAGCTGTCGAGACTAAATTACGGCCATTTCCTTGTTCGTTTCCTGGTTTCACAGTTAAACTGGTTAGCACTTTTTGATTCCGCCCGACCGCACGCGAAAAGATCATTTCGGTTGCTTTTCGTGTGTATTAGAGCCGTGCACAGCTGTAAACAAGCAAATCCTTATTTGATTCAAGACAGTAGATTTTTTTTAATTAATTGTCCTGCTCGGCAACTAAATAACGTAGCTTCACAATTAACGAACAAATGTCAATCAGCAGCAGCAATGCGAGAAATTAATAACAATTGAGCAGGGTGGAGGTGACTGGTACGCTTACCGGCAGAACGGTCCAGTGACCGTTAATCAGCGCATTACCATCCAAAACCTGGGCCAAGTCTTCGACCTCCTGACTAACAGTTTGGCTTACCGTCAGTACATGCAGATTGCGTGGTCCGCGAACGGAGTATGCCAAAATGAGTATTGGACCGGCACATACACGAATAGTGGCCTTCAAGTTGGGAAAGATGCCGTGTCCACCGACAATTACACTGTTCTTCGTTCGTTCATTTCATCATGACTTTTTGCCGTGGCTGCTAAAGTTGGTTTCGGTTTTGCTTTTGATAGATGACCGCGCTTACTCGATTCTGTACCATGACCACCCAAAACTGATGGTCGCTTATGGATGCGCCAAGCCCAGATCATCAGATGGGACATGCGATGTTCCTTTGATTTGGGCGCAAACCAGAACCCGGCCTGATCTGCTATTAAGCGCAGATACGGATAGTTTTGACAGCATTATCAATGCGGCACTGAAAAATTACTGTATTACAGTACAGAATTTACCCCGGCAGATTTACGATGACAAGCAGCCCTCGTGTCCATTTAATCTGGATCCGCCAACTTGCATCGCAGCTGTTATCAAAGGAATGCAGGAAGCCATGCTTACCCCCGGCCCAGGTAATATACCGCGAAGCCAACAGAATATTTATTCGTGCATATTGTTCTCATCAGTACTTGCGAGCTGCTTTGCCAATATATCACATTAAGCCAATATATCACGGTCTATTCACGAGATAATTGGTGATGTACTGTACGCCTTTACAGGCCAGACATCTTCAACAAACACCAGCCAGTACACAACCCCCTCAGGCTGTGCATGGCCTACATACATACAGCCCAAGCTCAAATATGATCCCGCAAAAACTGTAAGTCGCTGTCTGATAACAATCATAATCTTAGCTAAACAACTGCAGGGCAGCGCAGGGACTCACGTCAACATACATAAGTAACATTCATTTCAGCGGTCATTGCATCCTGCGTTTTTATGCGGTACTGTAATGTTAAAACAGGTTTCCTAACAGTTCAGCGAATATGCAGAGGGTTGATGTTTGATCGTAACTTGCACTTAAAATCGTCAAGATAATGGGTTGCAGCAGGGATCGTACGACTGTGGATCATACTAAAAATATATCCGCGCCCACTTCCACATCAATCGTAGTCTTACCATATTGAAATATGTAGTTACTCGGAAGTGTATATGTTTTATTTGGCAAACAAGTATTTATTATGCCTCGATTATCAGATTGGCGGATCGTGGTGGGTGTACCGGCAGCTATTTTCACCGGAACCCGGTTCAGTCCGGATGCTCTACAACTGGAACGTGGTGGGCAGCGGAAGCCTGCCGTTGCTTAATCTGACCGGTGTCTTCGCATGGGCTGAAACTGTGCAGTATGGTTCTGCTGGCGACACGCAATGCAAATACGGATATTGGTCCGGCTTTCTGGCAAATACGGGAGAGAACTACGGCTTCCGATACAAGATTAGGGACTCCGACACGGGACCAGGTAAGAAACCGGTACTGGAAATCTCCACGAATCTAATGTATGGATTTTCCGCATTTTCTTAACAGTTCCACTGCGAACACTGACTGTGTATATGGACGACCAATACCACATCTATTATGGCTGTTTCAAGGATAGCTTGCAGACCGGCCTCTGCGATGACGCCTTTGTAGTCGTCAGCGCCCGCACGGATCCTTCGCAGTGGACGCAGAGCCAGAAGGACACCGTTGACAACAACGTCATCAACCCGACTTTCAAAGCCTATGGGTGCTCCGCGAGTAACATCCCCATAATGCCGCAAACTAGCGACAAACCAGCTTGCAGTTATCTCGGCGCCGGTACCTGCTTGCAACAGCAGATTGCGGGATTCCAGGAAGAAATCGAACAACCGAAACCTGCATATTAAGTTCGTTGTATGTACTTGTGAAGAATGCTGGCTGATAACTACCGAATGTACCGAACAGCAAATTTTGAATCTTTTGGTTTTCGAACTATACCATATTCATCGTCGCAAGCTGTTCATTTTGTGATTACGACTAAATTTCGGACTTCTTTCTAGGTTTAGTCGCTTTCAACAGTCTACCATCTTCTCGCAGTTGTTCTTCCTACATAAATTTGACAACCAGTAATGCTAAAAATAAACGATTACTTGAAATTCGAAAGTGTACCAGTTGCAAAACGACTATTTGAAGCCGGTGCTCGTTAATAAACAACTAAATACTATAATCGGTCAATACTAAGTACTATACTTCATAATCAGTAATCATTATCAGTACAGAGCTCAACTTTTTTTGAGCTGAATAGTTTCAGGTATTGAAGGGAAAATGAGCATGCACTAGAATTACCCAACACCTGTTAAGGCTAGACTCCGGTTATATCATTTGCGCAAGCAGTTCTGAAGATTTTCTGCATCGACCTAACAGTCTTTAAAAAAACAGTGGTAAATTGGACTGCATAATTGTAGAAATCTCTTTTTTCGACCAGTGGCGAAATTTTTTTCTCGTGTTTCCACCGTAATGAGAGCGGTATTACGCATTTCAGATATCCTTCGAAAACGTTTGCTTTTGTTTGTTACAATGCATTGCATGGTTCGACTGATATGAATTGTGGCACCAGATTCGCATGGTAAAAATTACTCGAGTAAAAGCTTTTTATGCAGAAAGGCTAGTTTTATAGTTGACCAAAAAATGATGTCCTCGGCATGAACCCGCGTCTACCGTTTGTGGCGTACGGGTATTGACTAACCGGACCTGTACCGTAGATCTCGTGTTCGCGCCCTTGTTGATACCAGCACTTGTAGGTGCGACCAACCTGTAGTTTATCCGGGACGGCGTGACGGTAATATTTCCCGCTTCGCAATGAGAATCGATATTGTACATTATATTATTATTATTCATGAATTTCAACAGCTGGCAATAAAAATTTTTCCGATGGATCTTATGACTTTACTATATGTCGTTCAAAACCAGCAGAATCTCCGGATTGGCCTACCTCAATATAGCGATTGAATAACTTATTTTCGAAGACAGCAAACTGTGTGCGAGCAAAGTGACGGTCAGCATTTTGAAGGTAGCAAGCCGTCTGGGAAGCAAAATGTTGGTCAGCAAAGTAGTACATAATCAGCGAATTAGTTAAAAACAAAAGTTCAGGACTGCGAAACGTCGGTCAGCAAAATGTCGGGGAGCATAAAATCGTCAGTGAAGCGACGGGCCACCGGTCACATGGATACGTTGACGTTTCTATTAACCATTACAGTGATCTGATCTTTGGTTACTGTAAAATATTGTTTGCTGGTCTACGTTGACCCAGGCTTTATTTGATCTATCAGCCAGGCTGTAACCAGTTTTTTCCACTGTGTTAAGAGAACGGGGATTCGCCGTTGTCGATGCTTTTCAAAACAAATAAGTGGTAACACGTTGCGGAAAACAGGTTCTCATCGGTCTTTTGATTTCTAGGTTTGTCGACCACCCGGTACTACCGAATAAATCCCAGTGGTTGCGCGAAAAAATTATATTATTTTACGTCAGACTGGTTATAATTCGTTTATTGGATAGGTTCCCGCTCTGCCGCGCGTTACAAAATCGCCTGCAAGAATGCCCGGTCGACGTCAGTAAAAGCAAACTGGGCTGAAGAAAACGCTTAAGGAAAACATCTCACTGCAGTCCTGAAATCTTAATTGCATTTCGACTTTTCCGTAACTCTGCACTGCGTAATTGGATCGTTCTTGTTATTTTGCTTGTTTCGGCTTTTCCGTGCTCTTAAGAAAATTGATCATACGAATGATAAGCCAGCCCTCGCGTGGCTGTTCAGTCATTAAGATCATTAATCATGTGTCAGACCTAAGATCATTAGTCATGTATCAGACCTGATGCAGTTGCTGTAGCTGTCAGTGTTAGTCACATTTTTTACACCTACAGTAAGTTCGCTCCGCAGGAAGCGCACGATGTTTATCTCTTTTACCAGCGTATACGCCGTTCCTGCTTCCGTTACGCCATTTTCATTTACGCACATATGTGTCAGCAATACGATGGTAGGGACGATTGTATTCGCCAATAACTGGTACAAGAAACACCTTCGGCTGCCGCCTCAGGGTTTCTTGGATCGTATTTCTTCCTAAATTAAAATGATTCTGATCT
>JAQGAU010000761.1:0-24195 GCA_034698045.1 Paramacrobiotus richtersi | reverse complement strand
CAGATGATCAAGCCCGCCTATTGTCCTTGCCAATCGACCTTTTGGCGGAGACCTTCCAGCATCTTGAATCGGCGGATTGCGTGCGACTGCGTGGCGTGTCCACCCTGTGGAACAGCGTTTTGAGCATGGATACCCTGTTCAAGGATGTTTGGGTTTCCTCAAAGTATCGCTACGATTGCCCGTTCAAGTGGTCTGTTTGGGACACTCTGCACGCCGTCGTACTGGCCCTGACGAAGCTCGTCACCAGAAGTACCAAGTGGGTGTTTATTGTGGGCAGTAGCGACAATCGCGAGCCTAGCAGGGAAGATCAACTCACTGACAAACTGTTGGGCGTCATTGCGGATGTTGCCCGCTACTTCAGTCTGCCGTGCATTGGAAAACTAAACTTTGTGATATCTGGGTATCGCTGGTGCCCGGGCAATTTGGTTTACGTTCGCGATGGAGTGGAGGATATGGTAGCGTTTTGCACTCAGTGTGCTTCCGTCTGCGATTTGCTCGTGTGGAAAGACTGCACCTTTGAGGATGGGTCAACTGATGACACTGTTATTCATATTCGCAGTGGATCAGTCAGAGTCGCCTCACCAACTCTGAAGGAAGACTTGTGGGAACTGTTGGATAGCAGTGCTCCTGAAACGAACTTGGAGGAGCTTTCTCTATGGCTCACCCAAGGGACCGGCACCGGAGCAGTAGGGTTTGTAAGTACGACTCAGAATTATGTAGTTGCGAACCTACGGTTACGTAGCTACTCTTTGGGATAATGTCGCAGCTTCGATTTTGACTACATATTGATCCTAAAATTGCCAATGGATTTTAATTTGATGCCCCTTCGTGGGTATGCTCGTTTGTAATATGTGCTCTGCGGCAATGTTATTTAGAGTTTTATCGATCGAAATCGGTTTTACCGTGCTGTAACCAAGATGTTGTCAAATGCGAGTATTAAGCGATTGTTTGTTCAAGTCTGTAATAGTGACATGTCAATGCTCATTATGTATGGGTACACGTTGCAGTTTCTGGAGCAGTTTCAAATTCCGGATCCGCGCATTATTGCGCAGTCCCCATTTTATCATGGCGATGAATGCGCCCACATCGAAGCAGCTGAGCGGGATGTTCGGCGTCTGACTAGACTGACGCAGTGGAAGCTTGCTGCAGAAATGCCGAAGAAAACTGCTCGGGGCATTGACCGCCCGTTCAAAGTATCCAGTGAGGAAGCTGATTCCCGCCTCGATGGATCTTCCTGATGTCGAACCTGAGCACAGGCCTTTAAATGCAAATGATTGAACCGATAATAATGTTTAGTTTCGGAAACGATTATTTCTGGGCTCTATTGCGAGATTTAACAGTCCTTAAGCTGCAATGTTTAACAAAATTTCGTAACAGGTGACCTACCGTGGTTTTAGTTATCGAGCCCGTACATATGCAGTAAATAACTTGGGCATGTACAG
This sequence comes from Paramacrobiotus richtersi, assembly GCA_034698045.1. Lineage (NCBI taxonomy): Eukaryota > Metazoa > Tardigrada > Eutardigrada > Parachela > Macrobiotidae > Paramacrobiotus > Paramacrobiotus richtersi. The sequence goes on along the minus strand of JAQGAU010000761.1, from coordinate 22,753 downwards.
CTACTGTTGCAGGAGAACGAACGGATGTGTGGGATGACGAGAAGAAAAGGTCAACAAAAATTAAAACGAACGAAAACACAGGAACTCATACACAGATTGAACATAGTACTGAACCGCGGTCATACGGAATGCGTTATCAGTGATTGTCGAAGTTCTGCTAATTAGCAGCCTCCCGGTGCGGTTGTCCGCCAATTTTTCATTGGGCACACATTGAATCAAAATTTGGCAGGTTAAAAGCTGTTTAACTGTAAATTCAGTGAGCGGCTTCAAAATCTGGCATTGGTCAGCTAGGATGAAATTATCATTGAGATGACTGACACAAAGCAGCCACATCCGCACTATGATTTTGGAAGCTATATAATAATGCTCACAATTTCAGGCCTCAGGGCTTATTTCCGTTATACGCAGAACAGCACGACCTAACAGCTAAGCAATTCGGTCTTACTGCAGAATGCTAACCCAGTAGCTATTACACTGCAGTAGTCTAACGGACAGAAAACCAAAAAAACCCCACTAAAAGCGAAAACGTTCTGTTCAGCATGAAAACGTCAATTTAACAGATGACATGCAAATCCATAGCGCTGACCTTCAGCGAAAGCAGGCTTTTTTTGTAGTCCACCAATATTTCCGGACCAGCCAAAATTCAAAACATATTTCAAGAATTAACGTACCATGCGAACTTTCATTCGTACTTGCTTATAATCATTTCTTGTATTACCAACTTAAAGTAAATAAATTATCACTAAAACCGGAACAAATAATGGAGAATAAATTCTAATTACGGATTTAGACATCATTTATAATTTTCAATAAATGAAGTATCATCGAGTTTTAAAAAGTGCAAGGCGACAAACCTGTAACTAATTGACAAAATTAGTTTCAGGCCATACAAAAAATGTTGATTGTTAGTTTTTTCAGTTGTTCAGAATAAATTGAGCATACAGTCACATTATTTATTCAAGCAAACGTTGGAGCAGAAGATTAATGCGGCTGTTAGATTACATACAGAATTCTAATACGATGTACGACAATGTAACAATTTACTGCGTTATGTACAGACTCTGTAGTGTGGAATAGTGTATATACGAGTGAAACTGTACAGGAGAAAAATACCTCAATCAAATGTCATTCTTTCTCCCTGATCATGACGCTAGCTGCGGTCCGCATTGGCTGTGTTTCCACGGACTAACGTCAGCAAGGCCTGTTGGTAAACTCCGCTTGTTTCCGACTGTCCGTCGCGAAAAGAGCGGTTGAAGGAGAATTCAAGGATTGATTGACAGTAAGTACTAACACTTGTGAGTAGTTTCCAAATATATGCACATTGTTCGTTATAGTACGCACATCTTACCTCGATCAGTTTTTCCAGTGGCTGTTTGCGCCGACGCTGATACTCATCCGCAATGTTGTCTAAATCAATCTCTGCGCGGGATACAAGGAGGTAGTCCAACTTTTTTTCGTTGGTTCCCAGTCCCTTAGTGGCATCCACCAGTTGGTCGACGAAGAATCCCGGTGCATTTGTGATCAGCCTGACTGAAAGGCGGACATCATGTACTCGCGATTACAGTGGTCTGTTGTACATAATAATGTGTAGCCTACTCTAAGTAATTTTCGGAAGAAGAACAAGCTGTCCTTGTACACTAGTTCAGCTTTACTGTAGTCTCCTAAAAGCTCCTCACTACGAGTTCTCTGCATACAGTAAACCAGCTACTTACTTTTAATTTTTAATTTTATTAAGGTAATCGACCTTTCACGCGAGCGACAATGATCAGAGGAGCAAACACGAGTTTCAATGGGAGACCCTACAGAAAAAACAGCGCAAAATCAAAACAGCGGTTATACGTTAAAACACAAAAAAACGTCTTCCAGTTCCTGGCTTGTGTCGACCGTCCCCATTACGCAGATTCCGTTCCCTCGCTGGATCTCAACACCTATCCTTTGACGGAGGAATTCCATTGTCCGGGGATTACCATTGTTCTCTCGAATTTTGCGTCCAAGTTCCTTCAAGAACGACTTAGCTTGTGTACCCCAACTACCCATCGTCTCAAAAGCAACTGGTTGGACTATGTAGCGGTCCGAGAGGGCTGCGTATCGCGTTTCCTTTTCTCGCTGTTCGGCGGCAGCGCCGCAGACTGTCGACGTCCGAGCAGTATACGAAACCGCAAAAGTATCCGCAATCGTAACATCCCAGACGAGTGGCATGCCGGATTTCCAGGGCATCAGGGTCAGCCCATCCGGACGCGTACCATCGCCTCTATCCAGACCAGGAGATTCCCGAATTGCTGGAACATTTGCCGAGACAAAAGCGCGACGAACAAAGTCATTCAGTGCCGAATGCCTTGGGTGGCGGCCTTTGCTCCGTTTACAGCTGACAAGGGACATGCACGACATTTTAAACTCGAATCGTTTTCATCTTTTGTACGTAAATACATCTTAGTATGAAACTATTTTAAAAAATACATTCAGGTGCAGACGAGCTCGAGGAGGACTGGGAGAGAATCCCAAAGTTGAAAAGTCACCAGCGCAACCGCCCTCGGATTCACTGCGTTTGGCTGTTTCTGCACTGACGTGACATGTATTACCGTTCTGGCGCAGTGAACTATGTGGAGTGCCTCTGTGCTTACTCCTGCTTCCCTAACTGCCGAACTGTGGCACAGGATCCTCTTTCTTTTGGTAGCCAAACTGTGAAAACAATGTTGTTTTCTCTTATCCTCCATTATTTACGGCCTTTGAGCGGAAGAAAGCGGATCCTGTGCCACAAACCGCCAGGAGACCGAGAATGGTAGCACAATATGACTAAGCACAGTGCGCCTTCATTCAAGGGCGGTCGCACTGGAGACTGAACCATCTTTCCATTTGGGATTCTCTCCCAGGCGTCCTCGAGCTCGTCTACATTTGAACGTATTTTTTAAAATAGTTTCATACTAAGATCTAATTACGTACAAATTATGAAAACGATTCGAATTTAAAATGTGGTGCAGGTCCCTTGTGAGCCCATGATGACCATACACATCCACAATCGCTTTGCATCGGCATCGATGTTCCTTGCAGATTACTGCGCCCAATCGGATGGCAACTGCAATCCTGAGGTGTGAATCCTCCAACAGGTTCCCAAAACAAGAGACGGGCAGAGCAGCTAACCAGGCCCGAGACTCAGGTGAGGAAGCCGCCAACAAACGTGAAGAGGTAATTACGTCGGCGGTCTCCATCATGCTGGACACGGTCCTGGTATACTGCTTGTCCGTCCACACCGATTGGAATATTTGCAGTTCTGGCAGAGGGGGCTCGAGGCCGGTCCTGTCGGTCCAAGCCTGTACTTCAACCTGGGACAGGGAGGTGGTATCCAGGTCACTAATCATCACTCGAATGTATTCGGAAGCTGCTGTCAGTGACGCAATATCTGCTGGTAGCGCCAGATCAGCAGCGCGGACAAGCCCCAGTCCACCGAATTTCAACGGCAAGGTCGCTTGCTTCCAGACACTATCCGTCATTTTCACGTTGGTAATAAACTCCGTTTTGCTGCGAATCATGTGGTCGAATTCTTCCAGCTCGGGGTCGTGTTTCCAGCATTTAGCAGTTCTGAGGAGGTACAGGAGTTTTGGTATCGCCAGGCAGTTTTTCAACAAGAACAGGGACTGATGTGCTGGGAGGATATCAAGGCGGTCAATCAATGTTTCCAAGGCTGTTAGTTTCTCCCTTATAGACCGAACAACCCCGCAGGGTAACAAGGGTGAACCTGATAAATCCAGCTGATCCGCTGCAACAATCCTGACCTCTGGATACACGTCCAGGAAAGAGGCGAGCGTGTCCATGTGCTCCGCGTCTGTCCCACCAAAGACGTAGACCTCACACTTGATCATATTCAATTCCAAACCGACTGCCTCTGCACCAGTCTGCAGATTTTCGAGCAGGTCCAATATCTGCGCCAGTTCCCCGCCGCTAACCAGCTACTATCTGGTTCGTAGCTCGAGTTATGCAAAAAAATATGGTATGTTTATCGCATGTCTGATTCATAAAAAAATATTATACCGGCAGAAAATAATCCCAGTTGAGATGACTCACTTAGCGATAAGAATCCTTTCTCGTCTTCCTTTTTCATTTTGATGTCCTTGATATTCTGCTCGATGGGTGTTTTGGACAGCTGCTCGTATGCCTGGAAGACCTGGCGCAAGTGAGGAAAGCTGCGGCTGCCGAAGGTGGTGGTGTACAGCGAATAATAGTGCGCATGCGTCGAGGTCATATAGGTCCCGTCACTCGGTCGCGACTGAACGGCATCCCACAGCTCGGGCGCATGCCGTTCCGCGTCGTATGAATTCCATGTCGTATCGTCCTCTGGATCGCGTTGACCCTGTGTTGATCCTGATCATCCTTACCGTTTTTGTTATAGTTTGCCAACACTTACGCGCCAGGAGAGAAGCAGCAGCTGTTCATAATATCCTTTTGTGGCCTTGTCGACGTCCTCTATCAGGCTGCTGCCGTATTCTGCCGGTCAAGAATATTGGCGATAGTTGGATTTGTTTAGTTTCGGCAGTCGGGTACGGTAAGTATATACGTACCTTCGGCATATATACGCTGAATTTCGGTCATTTCTTCCGGGCTCTTGGTGAATGCGATGGTGTTCAGGATAACATGATCCTTGCTCTGGACAAGGTGACTAACTTGGTACATATACAGTACATTCAAATGCAATCACGAAGCCTACGCGCTGACTGGCTTTTTAAAGAAAATGAGTCTCCCATAAAATAGGCTATGCTGACAATAAGGTGTGTCACGTAATAAGACGTAAACTTTCGGATGTTCACTAACGTAATGATTTGGTAATAATATTGAAAATCTGAAGTTCCAGAAAATGAGCATTCGGAGTTTTAGCAGTAACAGGAGTAGCGATAGTTTGTCACAAATCGCTAGCGAATTAAAATAATTTACAACGAAGCTGCTTCGGAACGGTTACCTTGAGGGCGTCTTTCAGCATGATTACGTCATTCATTGCCGGTGACTGCGTTAGGGTAACAATCAGATCCTGGAGATCACCTGATGTTTCCAATTTCAAAAGGGCTGTTAAGCTCTGAAATTTTACACGAACATTGCGAATGATAGCCAATATTTTCCTACTGTTACCATGTGAAAGTTCATGTTCACAGAATGTGCAGTTTCTTTCCGAACCTTATGATACTGATGCTTATAGGAATCAGTAATCTCCGGACGCTGTCGCCAAGTGCGATTACATAGGATATTAACCGTATCTTGATTCTTGAACATCAAACTGGTTGTGTTTAAGCATACAGCAGTAATACGAAATTATAGCTTTTTAACGACAGTGTGACCAAGGTATGAAATGGCAATAAGTCACTCTTGAACATTGATGCGTGGCATCGCTGTTAATGCGGTATGACTCTCACGTACACTCCTATAGCACCCGGGTCATAACGTATTTACGAGTTTGTCGATTGCCAGAATAAACAAGCTCGGTACAGTGTGCAGACTGTTTTCCAAAGTGCAGCGGGATAACACTGCTTCGAAAGCGTCATGCAAAAGTTCTACAAGCAGTGATAAAAGACACAATACCCAGGTAAATCAGGCCTACTTGGGCTCGCAGAAAGCAGTCTTCGTAGTCTTCTGACAGAGAACCTTCCTTGTTATTGTATGCGAGAAAGGCGGGAGTTTTTAGCACTTATATTCCGCTCTAGTGCTTAGTAAGCATTCAGACACTTGCTTCTCATCCTAAACAGTACCTGTTGCGTCAAGAAGTACTAAAGAAACCAGACCTCCGTTGTCATTAACCGATAACTTGTTGCAGGGAAGTTGTCGGCATGGAAGATGAAAACTTTATGGGCATCGCGCAACAGGAGGACGCTCGCTCAACAATCCGTTTGGATATGAACACGAGATATAGTTCTGATGAGAACGGGTCGACCACAGTTTATCACACGGAAAATGAGGGAAACGTTGGTAAGTCCATAACAATTCTGCTTATTGGTTACAAATCCTGGCTTGCGTTATATTACGTAAAGCATTACATCTATGTTCAGACAAAATACGTAGTTTACAGTAAAGTAACGAAAAATGCTAGTCCTGTACCTTTATATTCGTATATCGTTGTGCGAAGCGAGGAGAATTAATGTGATATTGAGCTTAGTTCCCATGTCCACGGGCTCGACATTTTTTCGGTCCGGTGATTTTTATCGGTCACATTTATAGTTTACCGGGACTAGTGATGTGTTCTCAGTCACAGGTACATCATTGGGGTATTGGTTGATTTTAATTGTTACTGGGTCTGCAGCTGACCATGCGAAGTCGGAAGCCAGGTTCCCAACCTTGTGGAGGCCTTGCAGTGAATGTGGCTTGGGTGGTTTACCGTGCTTCAAACGCATACCATGGGGAATGCTGGGATATGCAACGGGTGTCGCAGCAAACTGGTATGTACCGTAATGTCGGTTACCTCACCGAAACGGGAATCAGAGGAGATTGTGGTCGACCGCGTGCCCCAGTGACAGAACAAGTACTAGTACCATAAAAATGTTTCGGGAAACGTTTATGCTGTGAAGTGTGAACTCCATTTTGCACTTACTAATGGCCACGAGAAGCAATTTTTGCTTTTTCCGCAGTATATACATTTATTTACCCCTGCTTCTAGTAACTACAGAATATAGTGCTCTTTTTGGTGCGAATATTCGGGCGAGGGTTACGAGACGATGACAAGAACTCGAAAACTGTTTTCGCATTACCAAAACGAGTGGCTCGTCCTTCGCGCATTTTCCGACGTTAAGGATCGCGAACCGTGCTTGCACTCGTGGGTTTTTACGTACTAACCACATTCGAGTAGTAAAGATGTAAACTATAACCTATTCGTAAGGGTCGACTGATGAAGTCCGTTCCCCCAGTCTTAATGATTCTAGTGTCCTGGGAGTATTTTACGCGATTAATGCACACTACACCTGGACTGCTTTGACTTTCATATTCACCTTCTTTCCCGAGATGATACTCTTACTTTTCCGTCAGGGTACGTAGTGTAGTATCTGGGATGAATGCACCAGTACACAAACCGTTCCTGCCTTTGCAGTCCGTTACAGCGAAAACAGGAATATGATCCGCACGTGCTTGGGAAATCTGCCACAGTTGACGCTCCAGATCTACATTCTGGCGAAGCTGCTACCAGTAACAAAAGTCCTGTCGGTGATTAATTATGTCCAAATTTGCTTGGCAGTAATATTATTACTGCTCGTACTGCAAGACGTGATTTTCGTTCCCCACATATGGCGCATGTCACAGCGCTGTCGTCTCGAGAGCACGCGTCTTCCAACAGATTTCTGCGACGCCAGTCCATTATGCACAGCAGGCATGGAAAAGTTAAAGCCGCCCCATTTGTTCCACTGCCTGGGAATGTGTTTGCTACTGGCAGTGCGGATCGCTGTTACCGTGCTCTTTTGCCTTGAATTTGGAGTGTATGTTTTCCTGGTGGTTGCATTTCATACACTGATCGGAGCGATTAGTGTGAACAGTGACTGGCTAAAGCGATGGAGATGCGGTGCACTCGTGGACACTCGTCTGCTAAACGGAAATGCGTTTCGGACACGTATCACGCTGTGGATATTATACCCTTGCTGTATCTTCTTCTGCCATTTCTATGATCCTCTGATAGGAACATCTGACCACGGAACGGAGTTCCACTGTTACTTTGTTATGTTAATGGTAGAAAATTGCGCGGTATTGGGTTTATGGATGATGAGCACGCAGTGGAACTGTTGTTTATCTGTCACGGTAGCTCTGAGTTGCACTTGCGCTTTCTCAACTGCCATGTGGCTGCTGTATATGCATTGGGAGCGATGCTGTTCGAGCGCAGGATTGTGCACAGAAGTTGGTATTTTTACCGACCATATGGTCAAATCATGGGACGGAATGGAGCAAAACAGATTTGCTGCAATTAAGGCATTATCTAGAGGCGGGGTGAATCGTCCACTGTGCGAAATACTGTGCAGCCCGATTAGTGCTATTTTATGCGGTTCCAAGCCGGATTCACAACAAGGTCGTGATTATGAGCAAACCCTGTTTAAAGAAAGTGTCCACCTTTGTTTCTATGTCGTAACACTGTTTTCTTGAAACTACGGTACATCTCAGTTAAAATAAACTAAAGTTTTTTTTTGTCAGCAGTAAAGTACTATCACGACGAGTATTGTTTGTGAAATTAAGCTAAAACGTTCTTTGAAGGTTTTCCCAGTTTTTTTGTAATGCTGTATTTAAAAAACGGTGCAGATGTACTGTAAATGTACCAATTCACAGTTACAACAGCTGCGCATGTGAGTCTTGCAGGCGATTCTGGACTTCCGTATGTGAAAGTGTCTTTGCGTAAACTGTCCTTGATAGTTGAAACTGGATCTGACACAGATTAATTTTACGTAGATGTAGATGTGAAACGTCCTTTCCTTCAAATGCACCTATAGTACATCTACAAATTTTGCCGTTCTGTCTGGTTTTTGCTGTTAGTAACCTTTCTCCGTCTAGCAGATACCTGTTGCAGTGTCTTCTCCCAGTTGTTTGCATCGCCTCTGGACTCGCGGTAAACTGTACCTTAGTGAGGAATGGGAAAGCCGCGAACCTGATCGAGATATACTTTTGGCATGCGTGGGAGCTATCTTATATATTGGCGATTTAGGATCTGACTGGTACGGCTACGATTTATGTTCAACACGAATAATCAGTGCTATATCTGCAGAAGTACAGATAGTAGTTACTCATTTCTGCAGAGAACGTGCCAATTTTTTCGGCAGATGCATACATAAGTGTAACTGCTGCATAAAACTTATCCCCTGTAAATTCGCACATCATACCATATGTCAGCGTATTTCAGGCTTCTGCTTGTCGAGTACTCGATGCACGGAAAAGTTTCTTTAGCAATAATCACCCTGACGTTCCTGTTGCTGCCCTGGCCTTTTTTAGCCTTCCGCACATTGGCATCCCACAATGATTTTGTTGACGAAATGGGAAACCTGCGATCTGACATACCAGAATGGGACACTGAACTTAATAGGCTCGCAAGGACTGAGAGTAAGTAATGTTTCGTGATATGTGCCAGTTCCTTTTGCTATAGAACAAATAACTGAAGGTATATGAAATAATAAAAACTGCTGCAACTTACAAGTACCAGCGTTATGTTGTCCTGCAGTATCCTGGAAAGCATACATCCAGTCGTTGTCAACCAGTGATAAGGTTATACACATCCTGCAGCTGGGTCCCGTTCTCAGGTTAGTCACATACCGCTAACTGGCCGTAGCCCTGTTTTTAGACGTTTCTGCCCCATAAAGAACACTTAGGTATGCTACCTAATAAACAGTTTTGTGGTATACATTTCTGAACGCGGCATATTGTGTCCAGTTACGGGCGTGTACTTTGGACTCTTGCGACACAGGTCTACGCAGCAGACCTGTGTCACTGCAGGTCGATACATGTCGAAGGATTGTTAACGCCCTCACACAGCAATCCACTGAAAGAAGCTGGGCTGGGCGCCCCGTGCTGTACTCACAACTCTTGAACTTATGAATGCCCCAGTCATGTAAGTTGTACCGGAAGTGCCATCCGGTTGGTGTCGTGTTAGTGTCCATGTGTTCATGGCGCGTATCTGGAGTAACGGAGCTTCAGCTCCTCGTGTCAGGGCCTGAACCAGCGCACATTGCTTGGATACACCCGCAAACTCATCATTCTAGAAACCCTCGTGCGGCTTCTTCCGTGGACGGGGGGAGTGTGCGTGCATCCAATCTGGCTCCAGCCCATACGACCGCTAAAACCCTCGGATGGCTGAGAGACAACAAGAAGCCATTTCAGAGGAGATTTTGCCTAGCAAAACTCTGAACCACAGTGGAGCTTTAGTATCAGCCGAATTTGCAAACGAACGCGCCATCAACTTAGCTCGCACTGACCGAAGCGCCGATAATGCAGTCTCAGCTGCGTAGCGTTCAGTCAGCCTAAAATTCGCCATTTGAAATTCTTGGCATGGTCATGGGAACTGATGACAGACAGAGAGAGAGAAAGCTTGCATGCGCTTGCTTGCATGACTTTGTCGAGCGGTAAAAACATAGTCGCGGGTAATTCAACAATTAAAAGTTAACAAAGGTGCTCTGAACTGGCAAAACAGGTTCCGGTAGTGTCAGATCGGTTACGTATGTGGACACGTAAAATGCTATCTATCAGCTAAATAAAGCTCTTTAGGTACTGCAGTTTCGTCCGCCACCGCGGAAAACTGACTATAAAGTTGGCCAAATCAAACGAGAAAGACAAGAACAGGTATGAACCATGACTGTATCATTTGAGGTTCCACTTTATTATGATGCATAATCTAGCTGATAATCGATCGTTGGTAACTGACTAGTGACAACTAATATCCAAAGAAGAGTCATTGCTGTTGAATGTCTTCGAAACAGATATGCCGCTTTACGGACCCATAAATCCTTAACCGCGCACATGCGTTTGACAGAGTGCTATTTGGAGACCCTGCCACAAACGACACTGCAGATCTTTCTCCTTTCGCAGGTAGGCGATCCAGTAAACCTTAGGCATCCGGCACTTCGCTGGTGGCAATTAAATCTTGCATCTTATCGATACCGGAATAACCCGTCCGAAGTGATTGGCGAAGTATCACAGAGAGCGGCGAAAACTGAGATATCAGTGTAATATGTAAGCTTCATGCGATTTAACAACACCTCAAATGCCAGTGAAAGCCATTGAAAATGAGCCAGTGATAAACAGGGTTGAGCAACAATGCTGACTTATGAGGTATACACACAGCCAAAAAACCCACCAAAGTAAGAAAGATGGACAGCAAGAAAACCTGATAACAGCCCGTAAAAGGCCGACCACTAGGTGTCCAGCTGTCCAGTTAGCCAGCTGGTGCTGTCACTTCAGTTTTTTCAACCTCCTGCGCGATACTGGAATTAAATAATGACCAATTACCTGTTACCCATATTATATAACTTGAAAAGTGCCAGGTGCAAAACTGGCATTTCTGGTGGTACCGGGCTGGTGGACAATAAATTTCTGAGTGCTCAGTTTCTCCAGATGTTTGATTTGCTGTTCAGTCAGCAAATCGTCTCGTAGATAGTTTACCAGAAGTGCTTTATATCCCCAGACCGAGTAAGCTCTGCAGGGTGTACGTACTACGACAGTGCTGGAGGGATGCACTTTGCTACAGGCTATGGAGGGCCAATGGTACAGGCTATACAACTGTGTGCGTCGCACGAAAAGATGGCGTGACCAATATTGACATTTTTTCGCGTACATATCTGGATATCTTATCAGGACGAGCCTGGATGCTTACCATACATGAAGTTGTCGGACCGTAGGTAGAATCACTAGTAACACCTGCAGCCTGCCGATCTCTGCAGATCTACAGACCGCAGCAGTGGGTGGTATGTTGACGTGTTGTACACCACTGACACAGATGTTTCGAGAACAAAAACAAATCAGCAGCTTCTGAGTAAGCGGAAACCTAGCCATGCCAGTTGTACAGTTTTGAGATTTTTTCCATGGAGTTATCCAACAGAATCCACATTAATGTTTTCAGGGCTTTTTGGACAACGATTCTGCAGCAACACGCAATATTTGGCTGTGGTTGAGCGTTGCTAAAGTTACGCTAGGTGTCCTGGTTATACTGTACGGAATAGTCACCACTCCAAATGGTTACACGCTTATCTCGGTTGGGCAGCATACTGGACCAACGATGTTCTACGACTCGACCGATGCGATAGCTCTGCAACTGTTTTGGTATGGGGCACGATTTCTGACGCTGACCATACGTATCACCATCATCGTGCTGTTCCTCACCTGGTTGGCACCGTGGATAATCGCGGTGTTCATCACTCATTCAGCAATTGTTGCTATCGGTCTATACTTCAACATACTACGTAGATCATGGTACACTGAGCATTCCATGGCAGTTATGGGTCGATCGGAGTATACATGGGAGAAATCATTTGGGCGTTGGTCAATTTGGATATTCTACCCGTGCGCAACGTTTTTTGATCATTTCGTCAACCTGGAGGCTCTTAACTCTTCTGGAGGAGAATTCTTATTTTATTACACAGTGATGCTGGCTGAAAACTGTATAATGCTGACTTCTTGGGCTGCCTATACAGAGTGGACCTGTTCTGCAGTACTGTTTCTTGTGCTGGTTCTTACCGGTTCTTATTTATGCGGAGTGGTACTCTTGGCTTGGACGGGAAATCGCGCTGCCACCACTTTTCTTGTTCTGGACTCAGATATGAGTTCTCGTTTGTTACCCGTGCCCGGTCTCAACCTTTAGGAAACCAGCAAGCAACTATCAGGCGACTTTCTCATTGTCAACTAACTGTGCCGAATGAAAAAAGACTGTTTGCGTTAGAGCATTAAAACTAATTAGTTTCTTATTATGAACAGTAGATTACACGTGTGTAACAAAGCACTCCAAGGTGTATGTTTTATTGTTACATACAATGTATCATGGTGCGCTACATCTTTCAGTATCCCATACAGCATTCACAAAAAGCTGACCAAAAGGCAAAATAACTGCAAATTGGATTAACATGGAACAGTTGCTCGTGCTTATGAGATTGGTTTACTTAGATTGTGCAGATTCTGAATCTTTCACAGCTCGGTACATTTCAGTTGGTATGAATATATATTCTAGGAAGAACGCATATAATCATATAAAGTGCCCACTGTAAAACTGGGCGCAGGAGGTTTTTCGGTGCCTTTAATAATGTCACGTACGTATGTAAATCTGGATAGGGGTTAGAAAATCAAAGCATTACATAAACAATCTGTCAGCGGTTATTAAACGGTGGATACAACAATGTCTGAAAAAGACTGTAAAACTTTTGCAACAGGTGTGATCAACTAAAGCTTGACTGAACAGGAAGCACGGTTGCAGGTCCGGATAAAAGCACAGGAATTCTGGGGCTTGGTTGTTTATGATAAATTTATCACGCGTCCCATGGAGACAATTAGGCCGCTTTTTTCATCGCGAATAAGCACGATAAATGGGTGATCAGCGCGGAATACCACGGGCGCAGGCGGCATCGCTAGCGACCCCATTACGGCGTCTGTCGCGGCTGCTGCCTCCGTCCCTCCGTCGTTAACTTCAAGCGACCTCATTACGGCGCCTGTCGCGGCTGTTGCCTCCGTCCCTCCTTCGTTAACTTCTAAGGTTCATAACATAGAATCAGCCATTTCGATTTCATGATCGAAAAATAGGAATTATATGATGTAAGCCCTAGATTTGACTGGCGAACTAAATATGGCATCTATGCAAGCGAAACGCAGACAGCCACCTTTTGGAATGACGTCCTCTTTCAATAACCGCAACAACTGCTCAGTGTTGGTAATAACTGGAGCTTCGCTTCCGTCATTCGGTACCCTGGTAATAATTAGCACTATAGATATCGACCAGCGTTTTTCCAAACCGATTAAAAAACAGCGGTTGCGCCAAATTTGCAGTAAGATTCAATGCGAGCACATGCTGACAAGTGGTAGTTTTCCCGTTGTGATTTAGCATTTTGTTATCTTGCTTACCGACGACCGCTTTGTGGATAACTTCCTTCACACACACATTCGGATCATCCGTCATCTGAGAAAAATCCGCATTCCCAAAAGCTTTCTCTATTCCGAGTTGTTGCAAAATCGGCTTCAGTCGGTACATGGTTTCCAACTGGAACCGTGGCAGATAGACCTTAAAACCCTGGATGGAACCCTTTCCTTTGGCTTTATTGAGACTATCCACGGTTAACATTGTTTCCAGCTCGTGGGTGCGGTTTCTTTCCTTGGACAAAATAATCAGCATCGACATTTCTTGGCCCTGGTACGGCAGCGGCAGCTCGACAATTTGACACCGTGGCAGTTTGACGTCACATTCTGGATCGGACAAATCCGTATCGAAGATGTGGGCTGTCATGTACTGGAACATTAGGCTAATTTGCTTGCTGGTTCCATCAAAGTTGAAGAAAGGTTGCTGTTGCGTGTTTTCCACCTTGAAATTGCTCATCCAGTCGGCTTTAAAATAAACAGCGCTGACGAGGAGGTACACCTGCAATGGCAGAAACAAGCTACCGAACGTTGTGTAGCACTAGCAACATGCCGATTTTAAACGAATTTCGATCAGTATCTCAGTTTTTTAAAACAAATCTTGTTAGATATCTGGACGAAATTATGCGTTTATATAATTATCTCCTCCTGTAATCGGTGTGCTTTAATTCCAGTTAGTGCGGAAATAATGCATACTTTGTGGCATTTGTCAAACTTTCTTGTAGTGTTCTAGATGTGTAAATTGTTATTCCATCAGATTGCATTGTTTACACTTACTGTATCGGGTGTAACATCATCCCCTCTCATAATATCCCTAATTTTCTGGTGTGTCTCCCCTTCCACCCACCGATTGATCGTCTCGACCGCGCCAGCCTGATTCCTAGAAAAATCTACACCGACCACATCGACATCATCCTCCCAGATTTTCTTAATGTTTTTCACATATTCCGGCTTGAAGGTTTTCCCCAACTGGAAATAGGCTTTATTGGTCTGTGCCAACAGGAAATTGTCACCCTCCTTCGCATCCTTTGCAGGAGCGCATGCACTGAGGATATCGCTGTACTGGTTCAACAGCGCTTCCTCGTTGCCGATAACTGTGGTCAGGTTGAGGGTGGATGCCATCTCCGTCTTGGTCGTTCCGCCGGCACCACGATAGGCGAGCAGCAAGGCGGATTGAATGCTCAGCGGCGATAGGAAGATGTTATGGTTGGCGTTGCCGGGATCGGAAGTGACCTTGTTAAACAGGTCGAAGGCGAACTCATCAGTGGCAGGCTTCAGAGCGTCCATTATTGGGCTGTTGGGTGGGCTGGGAGGGCGACTGAATGGAGATGGAAACACTCTGAAGGTTGCCTTTAATGGTGGTGGGAAATGTAAACTGAACCGATTTTATACCTTTATATCTGGCATAACCTGGCACTCACTTATGTATGTCAACACGCTTGGGTCTGCCAGCGCGTGCCTGGAAAGTCAATTTACAGATGGGTCAGTACCATAATCGTAGTGATACATCCGGACTGGATAACTTCGGTACGGAGATGGTGGGTAACAACAAAACACTGCGTCTCGCTTCACGCTGTCAGCATTTATCGTCCAGAAAACGCTAACTTCTAACTATGCACAGAATGCATTGCCGGCCGTAAACTTTTATAGATCAAATAAAAACGAAACGCTCACCCATTAAGGATGTCACACGGCCCCCACCCATCTGGAAAATATGCACTTTCATTCTTTATCGGCAAAACGAGCATGAACTATCGTTCAGCTCTAACCTGCAATTTTACTTATTTTCAGTGGCAGCAAAACCCAGAACCGTACAAATGTTTTGTGGATTTCCTTTGGACATCTGTAACCGCCAAAACCGTCCGGACGGGAAACCTCTCCGCCGGACACTTTTCCCCCGCAACCGCTATAACCGTCCGGAGGGCCGAAAAAACGTCCGCCGTAAATTTTGTCCAGCCAGAATTTTTATTGCCGAAACAGGTTTCAGGTAGCCAGTCTCACCCGGACACTTTTCCCGGACGTGTTCTACAACCCAGGCACATTTCCCCGTGTCGTGGAAGCTGGACACATTTCCCTAGAGTGTCGTGGAACCCCGACACTCTAGGGAAAAGTGTCCGGCTTCCGGGAAACTCTGGGGAAACGTGTCCGGCTTCCACGACACGGGGAAATGTTCCCGGGTTGTAGAACACGGCGGGGAAATGTGTCCGGATTGTGGAACACGTCCGGGAAATGTGTCCGGGTTAGACTGGCTACCTGAAACCTGTTTCGGCAATAAAAATTCTGGGTGGGCAAAATTTACGGCGGACGTTTTTTCGGCCCTCCGGACGGTATTAGCGGTTGCGGGGGAAATGTTTCCGGCGGACAGGTTTTCCGTCCGGACGGTTTTAGCGGTTACAGATGTCATCTTGAAAGCCTTTGTCATTGACAGCTCTTTAACGTGTGTACAGTATGTTTGCCAAAATTTGTGGTTGTAATGGTTCTGAGAGGTTTATGCTTATTGTAATTTTTTATAGCACAACGAAACCACCGTGCCTTTCGCGCTACAGGTGACTACAGAATCTGGCGATCGAAGGGATACTGGACGGAACGAAGCGGTAAGAAACGGTACCAGACCATGCTCCGTAACAGCTTTACCCACAATCACACAGTCCCGTAATGCTTGATTAAAAAGAACGGCTGGATTCAGTACTGGCAGCCTGATATGTCGGTACAATGATTCTCGTACAAATCGCAAATAAAAATATAATCGCAGTGATCCTATTGTTTTGTTTTATGATGATCCTGTTGGATAGTTTTGTTTGGAATAGTGTCATTTGTCGGATTCCTGAAGCAATAATTAATCGACGACTTACAGAATGTAAGTGCATTGTGAAGTACAGTGCTCTACGCTCTAGATCCCTCAACAGTTATGCCGGAAAAGGAGCTGCTGCTACCACAATATCCCGGTTTGAGACAAGACCGGCAAGAAGAGCCGTTCGGGAAGGAAAACGCACACATACTCGCGAAGCAGGAGGAGAAATTTCTATACGAGCGAGAAGACAAAAAGTTAGGATTAGAAGATAAATGGCGCATTGTGCGGATAGTCAGCCATTTCCTGTCCATCGCAACTATGGCTGCCGGGACTTGGATCGTGGTAAAGTACTATAAAAAAATATCATTTATGTACCCGTGACAACTTGAATTAATTCGTTGCAGGTTGAAGTGAACCATTTCTACAATATCGCCCAGGCGCTGGCCGATCAGGCTGGTTTCAAAGGAGATTTGCACATACCTTTCCTGCACGAGTGCTTCGCTGTCGGCTGCACATTTATTACAGCCGCTACCATTGGAATCATCTTTGGAATCTTCAGTCTGCTTTTAGACAAAAAGCTCAGCGAAAAGCACCGCATACTCTTTCCCACAGTAGTGAGCACGCTTTTCGTTTGTATATAGCGATAGGTGTGAAAATTTAGGAATTTTCGTAGCAATGGCTGCTAACCTGTACCGTTATCATCGCCGAAGTCACAGCTGGGATTATTTTGTGGAGGGAAGGTATACATGCCGAGCCTGCTTTGGAACTGGCAGCTTATACACAACAGTACATCATTTTACCCACGGAAATGGCTGGTGACGGCTCGGTAATTGTCACGTCAGTTTTTGCCAGTGCGATTACCGATCCTAGCGTTCTGCGAACCACGATTATCTTCAATGCGCTGCAAATGAAGGTATGCACGTAAGCTGTCCACTATAAACAGCCCATAAAAAACTTAAGCTTACTTACGTAACGATATTCCATAAAGGCAGAAACATGCATTCGTTTCACACTGCAGTTTATGGCTCCTTTTCTTCTTGTCCCTTTTCCGTAGCGCCTACGAAGTTTTGGCGATTTCGGAAGGGCAGAACTGGAGAATTTTAAATGTTTCTCGTGGGGAAGTTCCGTTGTTTTGAGGGAAAGTTTTTGCGGGCTGAACTGCGAGTGATATTTTTCCGGCCATTTTATCTTTCTGCCTCTCTTCTACGGGAGAATGTTCGAGCTTCGTAATTAGTAGTGGTACAGACACTCGGACAGGACCCTAAAACCGTACGCGGGTATTTTCTTTGCAGATGAAATGTTGCGGTTCCACTTCCGGCTATGAGGACTTTCACAATTCATTGTACTTTGGGGAGACGTTTCCCGTATTTGCGCCTCCGGTATTTTGTTGCAAGTTTGATAGCAGCATCCTGCGAACGCTCCACGATAAAGGTTGCTATTCAGCAGCAAATCGTCTTTCCGAAAATATATCGAATGCTCACAAGGCAAGTATACATATCGTAGCGTAACGGCGGTAGAACCGCGCCAACTGGTTACCAGCCGTGAGTGTACGGTGACAACAGTCCCGACCGGAATGTCCGAATTGTAGCGATTCACTTTCCAGTACCACTGCACTGTGCTAAAGTCGCCGGTAACTTAATGTCTCTCTTGCTAATTGCTCAGGGTTGCGTGAATCTCTTTTAATATATCAGATATGGACGTTCTTTGCTTGACCACCGTTTTCGAGAAAAGATTTGAGTATCCCCATTGATGGAAACGAATATGTCTGCAGTTCTTTTAACACTTTCTATAACACGTTAACATGGTTTGCAGGTCTGGCAAATTGCCGCAATGCAGTGCTCCGCGTCCATAAATCGTTTGAGTAACGAACTCGTTTTAGAGTCAGTAGATCCCCATATTAAAGAAGCCCAGGAAAGCTACATGGAAAGCCTAACGAAGCTGAACAGCTGCCGTGCAGTAAGCTTATTAATGTCTGATCAATATTACACATTCTGAAAAAGAACTGATAAAAGAATTTCAAGGCGATTGCTGAGCGTCTTGATAATATTGTCGGATGTCTGCATAAAAGACAGCCAGGCCGCTTATCTGGGGAGTATCGCCTGCTGGCAAACGACGTGCTAAACCTGGCGGAACAGTCTAAACACTCCATGTGGAGAGTGTCACGCTCCAGTCCCTTCCATACCGTTAAGCTCCTCGATTTCCATCCTTCCGAGCAACTGTACCCTGCACTACACAAGATGCGCAAAAGCTGCGATGCCATCATGTCTAGGTCAATAGTAGATGATGCACAAGTCAGTATTCGATGCATTACTTGACACTGTCTTTACGGCCTTGTACCGGTGCGCAGTCAGCTTCATGTTTCAATACAGAAAAAGAAACTAAGCAAGCGACTGCTGAAAGGCGCGTTCTACTCGTATTACCAGTGCCGCAAAGCTTCACAAGAAGCGGCGACTTCTGCGACCTTTGAGCTATTCACCGAGTGCGCTGCGGAAGTAATAACAGCCGCAGGAGCTCTGTTGAACGGTCTACAATCAGAGACATCCGGCGACAACTTAATGGTGAACAAAGCATACCGTCTGAAAAACGCGGGATACAGAATTGGTACAAAATACAAATTCTCAAACAACCAGGCATCTGTTTGGCAAAAAAAAACAATCATCATTGCAGGCACATATTTCACCGTCAGCAGCTTGTTTACCCTTGGTACGCATTCTCATCTGTACGAAGAATCCGAATCGAAGATTAAGCATGCCATGACGGAAGTTGCGCAGTCCGTCATCGCTTTTCTGGAAGAAGCAAGAGTGCTAACCTTGAACGATACAGCCAGACGGCGATTCAAAGTGCGGTGGACTGCGCTCGGCAAAAAGCATGGAGATGTTGTGAAAGGAATGGACAAGCTGTACGAGTGCATCGAGCATATGGTACCCGGACTGATGGAGTGCACGGAGACTTTGGAGGATATCCAGAGGTTGCGCTCATCCAGCTGGCGACAGCTAAATCAACTCGGCGCTGAAAAAAGGCCCCTAGCGGATTTTTGTGCCCATTTCTTTGACGTATCCACGGTAGGTTCGCAGACTGTGGGCGTATACGTAACTCTGGTTCGTTACTTAATTCGGTAGCGGTAGCATGATTACCTTTTGTTGTTTTTTTCATATAATATCTGGAGATGGAGAAGGTGCTGGACATTATCGGACGTGTGGTGCAGTCAGAACACATCCCCAATATCATGTACCAAATGGGGCGACGAATCACTCAGCTGGACAGTTATCGTCGCTTCCTGCAACGGGAAACGTATGGCTTGGCATCCAATACGACCAACTTGGCAGACGGGCAGAAAATGCTGGGCATTTTGCAGTTAGTCTTGCTACATTCATCAGAATTGCTCTACACCAGCCACGCGTACCTAACTAAACCACAAGATTTTTTGACGAGCAAGCTGGAAACATTATACATTCAGGTTATGACAGAACAAATCAAGGGCGAACTGGAGGCCCTTGACAAACTACATCAAGATATACTGAGCAGTCGAGGATATAGGTTTTGCAGCAACTTGGACCAAGCGGTCAGTTGAAATACCGCATTTACTGCAGATTCCAGTAAATATTTTCAGTTTCAGTAATCACAAAGGCTTCGTATTGTAGTCAGTCGCTCCAGATGGCAGCAATCCGTTTACCCTCGATTTTTCCAAGCTGTTTGCGAAGCTTCCTAGAGAAGTGTTCGAACCTTATCAGAAGCAAGCCGCAAAGCAGGCAAGCTCTGGTTTAGCATCCGAGAATGTCACTAGGCCAAACTCCAAAAATCAGTTGCCTTTGGAGAAAGCGGCTGAAACTGTCGATGGTACTGCTGCTACAGAAAACAAATTCAGCGACACAATGCAAGAGATCCACAAAATTGTGGGATTACTTCAGCTGCACTGCGCACTGCAGGAAAAAACGCAAATCCACGATATGCCACAGTGCCACTCCCCTGCTCCACAGATTATTCGCGAAGTTAACGCTTTCCGGAGACATGTAGAACAGCTGATATCATTCGTGAAACTCGGAAACGACACGGTAAAATATATCTGCGTCATGTGTAATCTGTAGACTGTTTATACTCTTCCCGAACTTTGGAAACTTAGGAAGCTGGCGAAGTTGCATGCCTTTGTATCCAAGCCGTTAGATGCTTGAACGACATTTGCGAAGCAACAGTTTCCAGCAATCGGCCACGAGAAATACGCAAGCAAATCCTGAAAGATGGTTTACATGCAACGGAGTCCTTCGGCGAGCTACTGAAATTCGTCGACAAGGTAAGAATAGCGGTTGACCTCCATTAACGCAAATACTGCTCACTTTCATCGAACTTGTTCCGCATTATCAAGATTACCATTGCTAGGCACAAGCATACGCCTTAACCACACTCCGTGGCCTCTGTGAAAACTTTTCTCTCTGTGCTCGAGCCAAAAAATCTGCCTGAATGTTACATAAACACTGTTGTTGCTCGACCAGACTGATGGTGTCATGGGTTTGCCTGCTCAGTAATAAACTAAAACTCTGTGTTGCAGAGATTCCAAGACGTACACCAAAGTTCCCAGCTGGAAAACCTGCATGATTTACAGGAAAACATTGAAGTGCATCTCAGTCGGATTGAATCAAACGCGCAGGGCGACTAGCGAGCTCCCCCGAACGGCCATACAAGTTATAACACCTGTTCAGTTCTGGTTTGAAGCGCTACTGCATTAGACTGTTTTGTTGTTGATTATGAGAACGAAACTTCACTGAATTTGGGTTTGGTTTCATATTTGTTATTTATTTATCTCTTGTACAGAAAGATTCTAGTTATCTGAATACTGGTAAGCTTACTAATCTGTGCAAAGCATGGCTTGTCCGTAACCTAGCCAAGCACGACGAAGAGTCTTAACCTACAGTGCGGTGCTTTTTGTTTTCGTATAAAATTATTTCAGTGTTTATCGCGTCGACCCATAATTATTCGGCAGTTTATTTTGGGCGCGGCAATGTTTCAGCGACTGAGCTTTGTGGTAGAGTAGAAACATCTTCTTCTGCGACAAATCTTCAAATGCGTCAATGTCTTAATCGGAATGTTACTAGTGTCTACATATAAGTATGTAGTATGTATAAACTATGCTTCTTTATGTTTTTGTAACTCTGTATTATTTATCTAACAAATAAGAATTACAACCACACCACTACGCCAAAACTAAGCAACAGAATTAACACTCGAGTTCGCGCGTGATCTCCCTGGGAAACCTTCTAATTTGCAGAACCTTTCTAATCTCCCTGGGGCCGGGCTACTACCAAATCAACGAAAGAAAAGAAAACCACCTACGACGAAGCTTTATTTACATGTTAGGAAAAGGGTAGCGGCAAGTCTGTTGTACGTGAAACCGACTCCGCTAAATGCCTGCGCATAGCCATCACGGTATAGGTCATATGAATGGCATCGATAAAATTTACTCAAAATGCGCTCGCTGTACTGTAGTTGCAGGGTAACTGGTACGAGATGGGTTAGTTAGCTCGTAAAGTGTCCTTTGTTTTTCATTGATTGCCTTTAACCATCCCAAACTGCTGCGTGGTGCAGCGCGCTCGAAACGGCAGTCGCCATCGGAACTGACGTCGTTAAGTCAATTACTTGCTTCCGAATGCTGAATCTACATAACTCAGAAAACTCCTCAGGGCGGGCGTCAGCGTCCTCCCTGGATTCCTTCAGTGGACGCTTGTAGCCGGCAGATATGTTTACCTGTTTACGGTTTATGCCGTAAACACTTTTGCCTAAACACCAAAAAGTGTTTATGCTATGGTTAAGGTATCGGGCCGGCAGAATTGTTTATGCATTCCGGCAGATATGTTTATGCAGCCGGCAGATATGTTTACGCAGCCGCCAGATATGTTTACACAGACAAATTTCCCCGGCAAAGATGTTTAAACTATCTCCAACGCATTATGCGGCAGACAATATGTGCTCTTGTTCGAATGGGAGCAATCAGCACTATGGATGGCGACCGTACGGTAGGTAACACGTAGAGCGTATAGATGTCAAACAACTCAAGGGGTGCAGCCAAAAAACAGGGTCTATAACGAACAGGATCTATAGAGAACAAAAAGGATCCGTAGATCGTTATTTTGCCTCATCGATCATCCATGTACTGCTATGTTAAGACAAATCACACATTAATAACATTGAAAATTCATAACGTTTTACCGTTTGTGCCCGTATATGACTAAAAAATTGCTAGATTTTGCCCATATTTATTAGGTCATACTGGAATGAGGGATGTATTTATTTCCGAGTCCTGCCCGAAAATACTCACTTGTAAGATGCTAAATGTATTTCTGAAACGGTGTGCGTGAAGATAATTCATCAGTCCGTTGCGGCTTTCGCTTTCACTGTGGCACTTTCGTTACCGCTGGTAATCTTGAAACA
>JAQGAU010000760.1:0-24202 GCA_034698045.1 Paramacrobiotus richtersi | reverse complement strand
ATTTGACGTAATGCTATTTTGTTTGACGATGTAACATTTTACTGCCTTTATTAATCATGTTAGTGGTCATTTATATGTTTTGTATCTCTTGATTGGCTAACGGTCTTCTGCACTTATTACATGGGGTGAAATGTGTTGTTGTTTTGTTTTCGTTTTCTTCTTTCCATTCCTGTTGTTTTCTTTGTGTCCAATGCCGATGAGGGGGCAATGCCCCGCTGCAGGAAGACAATAAACCCTTTATTTATTAAGATTCCCAATACGGAATCGCTCTATTTGGTGGCGTAACACGCTGATTGTCAACGTGGAGAGCTTCTTCACATCCAGAGCTAGTAAATTTTCGACAGTCCAGTTGTGATCTCGATAATAAGCCGCAGGCCGCGGATCTGGAGACTGGCACACATCCAGTACCTGTAAACAAGATGTCGTATCATTCAGCACTACAATTTCGGCTGGAGTTTTTGAAGTCAAATCAACTGGCGTTTTGCTAAAATGGACCTTACCCGGATAATAATAGGCTGGCATACGAATAACCCTCTGGCTACCGCATCCACAATCCCCTGTGAAACTTTCTCTTCGTCATCCTGTGTCACCTGCATCCGTGCCTCGACCAGGTCCCACAGATCTGCCTCTGAGCTAGGCTCCGTGATAGTTACTGACCCATGTGCGTGTATCCTCATTCCAAAGAGCTCGCAGATCAGCTGGCCGTTCGCCCACACTATTCTGTCGAATGATGAATCGCGGCATGCCCGTACCAAAGAGCTTACCAGGCTATTCACATCCCGGTCCCGATGCCACGTGCACCGCCACAGCACAAGCTCTAGTTTATTGATGTTTCCTGTCTGGATTGCCAGTAGCTTCAGAAGATACAAAATGTCATCTAAGTCTTCCGCATGTAGCAGTACGATCCATTTTGTGCCCTTTGTTAAGCACTTCCAAACGGAGACAGCAACCGTGTCACAGTGGTTTTTGTGTGGACGGTCGCTGGATATTTTCTTCGGTAACGTCACCACGATATCTCGAAAACAGCATACTTTGGTGAAAAGAGTCTGCCACAGTCTACACGTACGACCGCATCGGACCCGTTCCGCGCTATCCAGCGCTTCGAACGCTTTCACGAATAGTTCCAGTGGCAACGGAATGCCGTTCGGCGTTTCCTTTGCTTCCTCTTTGGCATGATTAGCAGCCACACCGCTAAGACGCCCGCACGTTGGAAAAGGCAGACCTTCTCTGGCAAAATGGTCTGTTTTTGCTGCGCGCTGCTTGTTAACAATCCGCAAAGTGTATGTGGACAAAACAACCTGCAAGTCAACGCAATTTTTCAAACGAATTTTCCAAACGACTACATATCGTAAAAAACCCTGTTTAGCAGAAATTTATGGGTAGGTTATAATGAAATCATAACGGCGGTTGTTGTTATCGATGGAGCACCATATTGTTGCAGTAGAATTGATTCTAATTATGAAAAACTCGTAACATTTCAATTCGTAGAAGAAAAATCCTAAATATTAGTAACAACTCAACAGGAATCATGATGGTCGATAACTTTACATCTGACGATGTTAATTTGCATCTAGAATTTAGTCTTGGTGATATACCCGGTCCTTATAGTTTGGTTAGGGCATATTGTGCTAATGAAACATGTCTTCCCTCATTCTGCGGGTGTCGTACTTATCGATCAACACTATCGCGGTTACATAAGATACCAGCCATTATCGGGATTTAGACAGCTTCCACAATCAATTCGAACCCTTACCAGGAGGTTAGTATCAGTGTCCATCGGCTCTGTGTCACGGCGCTGAAGAAACGTCAACGTTTCGCCAGTAAGGCAGACAGCAATGAAGCAATCTTTAACGACTTCACAAAATTCCTTCCACCAGTTTGGAACAGCCAAGAGCCCGGTTATGTCGATGTCGGTGGTAAACGACATGGTTTTGATGACGAATTCCTCTGCAGCAAATTTCCGCTTCTCCAACGGTGACGATGGTTCAAGAAAAACCTGCTTGGCTTTGACGAGTTCGTCAACGACACGAGCGCCAACTGAGACTTGTACAACAGCATAGGATTTATTCTTATCCATACCCAGCAGCTTTCCCGAATGCCATACCCAAGGACCACTGGCATCGTCTCGCAACAGTACTTTCACGCTACCGCCTTCAGTAAACGCATCCGGTGGCACTGTGTACTTGCTCAATACGGTTATTCCAGAACAACTGTACACCTGTCCATTCTCAACAAATTCAGCTCGTCTGCCCGGGCACTGGAAATCAATAATTACGCCCTGGTCGGTAAGATTGATAATTGTGCCATGTTGCAGTCGTTCGTCGTTTCCCAGCACAGCTACCGACGTCCAGTAATTGATGGGTTGGTCGAAAAAAAAACATTTTCTGAATCATGCACCGAAATCGATTCTCAAATGCCGTGGATGCACACTCAAAGCGTAGTAGTGCAGAATATTGTCGACTATTTTTCCTAAACCATCGACTCTATACCGAGTTAAAGTGACAATCTGTGTATAAAATCTCAGCCGGAACTGCAGTACTTCAGATTAGCGCCAGCAGGCCGTTATAGCCTGTTCTATGCGTAAAAGTGTGTTAGAAAAAGCTGTCTCGACACTGTTACCTACTGTACAGCGCGCCGAAATCCGTATGTCTGGAAAGAGCAGTTCGGGGTCACACGGATTTCAGTTCAGCCGGCCAAAGACAGCAAATCGTTCAACGGCATTTATAAATTGCTCCTAGTCTCTCTATTGTTACGAGGTAAGGTTCCCATTCATGCGCAGTGATTGACCAAAGTGATTCTCAGGCGTTTCGATGGCTGCACTTCACTCACCTTCAGTCGGACTTGGCCGGTTGACCTTTCACTCCGCTAAATTTACCAATTAGCTGTTCATTCTGGCTTGAATACCGGTACACATATTCAGATTTCAGCGCAGACTGGCCCATCATGCATGCTTAATACATAATTATACATTTACATCCAAATGTTGTGCTCAATGTCAGCTTCGTACTTTAATGTTGTGTATCGGGACGTGAAAAGTACTCTGTATCGGGATTTCACAATTAAATACAAATATAAAAAATACTAATATTTGCCATCGAATCACATCTTGCCGTTTTGTATGACACGTTTATGGCTGTGCACACTGATTTATTTTTAACGTTCAAATCTTGCGGCACAATTCAGTGTCAACCAGCGTTTTTCAACCATTGTAGTATTTTTATTGCTTTGGCCTGTTCGAGTTTCAGATGTCCAAAATTTTCAATCTGAGCACCCGATCCCTGACCAGAATGGTAGCAACAAAGCTGCAAGGCGCAAATTTTACCGCTACGAAATGCAGGGCACCGATCGACTCAGTTTTCGATTATTTCAAGACAGTAAATATATACAAATTACTGTTTACCAGTAATTCCTGGTAAAACTAGGAACGGAAAATGGCAATGAAAATTTCAGTGATCCGCTTGTTCAGAACAGGCTTTTGGAGCCATAGCAAAACTTCCAATGTCCAGACCATTTGGTGCGTGCAACCAAGCGGGCTGTGCGCGAAGTGACGGTCGACCAAATATTCGCAACTAAACGACGGGTCACGCAATACTTGCCTGCCCAGGCGTTTTGTCAGACATGACCAGGGCCTTGATAATGGCCATTTTGAAATTAACGTGGGGTAAATGCATGAATTATATTGTTATGATCAAACGCTTGTTTACAATATCAGAAAACATTACAAAGACCACAGTCACACATTTAGTGATTATTGCCGTCCGGTCCTCCTTCCGCCGTCTGAAGATTTCCAGTATGCAGTTTCGCCATTTGATGGCGTAATGCGCTGAAGATCTGGAGACTGAAATACTTCCAGTACCTGGAAAAGAAGACGTGGGTTATCACTCAGCGAATCAGCACCAGGATTTAGGCTGCAGCTTTCAAAGTCAGCCTAAATGTTAATCTGGCCTTCGCAGGATAAAACTGGACGTTACCAAAAAAACAGGCCCTTTGACCTCAGCATTGACGATCCACTGTGAGACTTTCTGCATATCATCCCGAGTCACCTGCATCTGTGCCTCAACCAGGTTCCATAGATCTGTCTTCGAGCTAGGCGCCGTGATGCTTACTGACCCATGCAGGGGTATACTCATTCCCAACATATCACACTGTAGCTGGCAGTTCGCCCACAATATTCTGTCGAACGATGAATCGCGGCATGCCTGGACCATGGAGAAAACGATGTCTTGCTCACCATAATATTGCCGCCACCATGAACACCGCCAGAGCAGAAGCTTCAGTTTACTGACGTTTTCCGTCTGAATTGCCACTAGCTTCAGGAGAGATAAAATGTCCTGTATTCTTTCCGCATACAGCAATACGATCCATTTCGTGCCATTTGTTAGGCACTTCCAGGTAGACGTACCAACGATGTCCGACTCCTTCATCCTTGGACTCGCGCGGAGTTTTATCCTAGGCAGTGTCACGACAATATCGTGAAAAGAGTATTCCCAGGTGACAATAGAGTGCCACAGTTGACAGGTACGACCACATCGAGTGCGTTCCGCGCTATCCAGCGATTCGAACACTTTCATCATCAGTTCCAGCGGAAATGGAAGGCCGCCCGGGGTTTCTGTGATTTGCTCTTTAGTGGGAGTTCCAGACGTACCACCAAGGCGCATGCAGGCTGGCCAAGACATACCTTCTCCAGCAAAACGCTGTGTTTCTGCTGTGGACTGACTGTTAGCGATCATCGTGGCGTAAGAGGAGATAGCAACCTGCAAGGCAAAAATATTTCAACGCAGTTCTTGGAAGCGACAAAGTTTCGACCTGACGATGGCTGTGTTGTTCTAGTATCACAAACATGTCCAGTATCGCGATGGCTCCGGGTACGCATAAAGCGAAAATAAAGTTACGACTATTTAAAAATTATAGGCATGCGATTCTGGAAGATTTTTTCTTTATGTAACGCCATATATCTGTACAAGAAACAGCTTCGCCAGCCGCCTCAGAGTTCCTTGACATCTATATTCAAAATCAGTTGGGAAACCTAGTATTAAATTGGTAACCAGTTTCATTCAGACACTTGCCGAATGGCGCAGGGTATGAATTTCACCCGGAGACTGTCGTCGGGGCCCAGTTTGCAACCGGCTTCGCCGGATCGGATGCTAGCCAAGCTTGCCACCAGATGACACTTTTCCTGCTAACAACCTGAGCCAACAGGCAACGGGTGTGTCTCGTGATCAGGCAGTTAGTTTGATTTCTTCATTATTTATATTTTTGTTTCCGTTAGAGGCAGAGCGGTCGGTCTTTGCGATTTAACTTCTAAGGTAGTTTAAACAAATTGTTATAAAACGGTTCGAGGGCGGCAATTCTTTACGGCGTAAATTTCGCACAACAGAAAACTTGTTTTCAACATTGTCCAGAGACACATGCCGCAGCTAACGGTCATCCGGACGCTTTTTCTCGGTGCTCAATAGAAAGCGGTTTCATTCAGACGAATTTGCCAAGAGCATTGAAATGATGGGTTTCATGACTTTCATCCGAACACTTTTGCCGGAGTCAAGTGGATTAAACCGGTTTCATCCTGATAATCGGCTTTGACGATAGCTCTAAATTATCGGCAGCCTCGTTCTTTTTTATTGTTGTGGGCAATTATGTATTTGGACAAAATTGGTCACTGGTGCAAAACTGTCAGGGTTAAAAGCGGTTATCGCTCGGGTCCGGGAAAAGTGCGCGGATGAAACCAAGTCTCGTTTGCATCCAAAGTCTATAGTTGATCAGTGGATGTCATTTTTTTCATAAAATATAGTTAAAAGAGTTCTCCAGATGCTATTGATACTCGATCATTTTAGTTTGCTAACTTTGCTACAGCTTTTCCCTATTGACCCGGCCGGCTGTTACATTTGGCAAGTTTTGTTGTAGAACATTATTCTCTGTTCCGTCCGATGCGTCCAACAGAATCATCTTACCGCTAAGGTAAATATTTAATTATTTTATACTTAGACATATTCTTAAAGAAATATTTCCTGACAAAGTCCCATGTTCATCGTTTTGTGCAAAACTTTCAGAATTCCGAGTTAAATCCTAGGTTTTGGGAGTTTAATTGTTTTCACCTCGAGTACCTTATTGTCTACACTGAGATTTTGTTTCGGCCATTGATGCAACACGTTCGGTGGTGCGGTTTTATGCTTCTTCCTTTTCTATTCTCCTCGAGACTCGGGCGGTTCCTGGTATTTTTTTTAACCTTTTCTATCTCGGAATGCATTTCTACGATTAAAAAAAGATGTTGTTCTCAGTAACCGAATTTTTTATCAAGCTAGTTTGCTTCGATGTGACCCTGAAGATTTCACACATGAGCCAGTGCACCCGATGCCGCAAAAATATTTTCGAAATAAGTGTCATGTGGCGCCCTTATCGGATGTGGAACGTCTAATAGGATTTTCCGTACGTTTTTGCTGATGTTTTGCTGTTTTCAAGATTTTGATGTTACGGGGCGGCCGGGCAATTATAGATCTAGGGTTAGATATCGGCCAAATGACCCACAATAGTTAGAAAATTCGTTAAGTGATTTCTGGTTGACACGGAACCGAACCGCTTAATAATTTTGTTCATCTAAAATGGTCCTAAAAACGGCACATGGAATTGTCGACAAAACTAGCGGTAGGTTGCTTTTTGCAAAAGGTGCTGTTAGTGCGGATTATTTGTATAGAGTTAATTTTTCAAAACCTTCGCACTATTCTGGTTTGTGACACTTCCGCATTGTTTATACCCTTACCAGGATGCAGATATCCATCGGTCTTGACACTTGGTTGCGGTGCTGAAGAAACGTCAACGTTTCGCCAATAAAGCAGACCGGAGCGAAGAGCGGCTTAACACATTGACAGAATTCCTGCCACCAACCGGGAAGAGCCAAGAGCCCAGTTGTGTCAGTGTTGCTGGGAAACAAGACAGTTCCGATAACAAACTCCTCTGCAGGTATCTTCCTTTCCTCCAACGGTGATGTAGGGGCCAGAAAAACCTGGCTAACTTTAACCAGCTGCTTAACAATCCGAGCACCGATTGAGACTTCGACCACTGCATATGATTTCTCCTTATCCACACCCATGAGCTTTCCCGAATGCCATATCCAGGGATCACGGGCATCGCTGCGCCACAAAACCATGACGTTGCAGCCTTCAGCAAACGCATCACCCGGCGCGTTGTACTTGCTATATTTTTCCAACACCACGGTTCCAGAATAACCATAGACTTTTCCATACTCAATGAATTCAGCTCTGCTTCCCGGGCAGTGGAAATCGATTATCAAACCTGCTCCGGTAAGGTTGATAGCTGCACCATGTTGCAATCGTCCGTCGTTTCCCAACACACATACCGAACTCCAATGATCGACGGATTTATCAAACAAAAACATTTTGTGAATACTGAAATACTGAAACTGAATACTGGAATACTGAAATCGAAGCACAAATACCGTGGATGCAGCATTCAAAGCGTGCTAATGCAGAATTTCGACTGTTCTGCTCCAACAGCGACCAGATATGTGTGTATAAAGATTTACACGGAACTGCCGTGAAACAGCGCTGAATAGCCTTTCTATTCATAAAAGTGAGCAGGAAAACACTCAAAACAGCACCATGTATTGGCATTTGACAATAATGCTTAGATATCCTTAACGTACATACGTTTGCCTGGAAGACCGATTGGAGGCCACCCGGATTTCAATTTATGTGATCAGGTCAAGAGCATAAGAACGTTGAATGGCAGGTATTACAAGACCATATACATGTACAGTATTAATGGCCCATTTAACTGCGAAAAATACTAAATATATACAGAGCCGACAGCCACATATCTGAATCAAATTCAATAAACCACATTATCCGTGGCCCCTGGGCTGTTAAGAGGGTGAAATTGTGAATTATCATGTGGCTCTGGGTTTTACAAAGACAGAATATGATGCGGTACTGCAAAAAACTGAATCACTATATTTGAATATCTTATATTGTTTTAATATTACAGTGGAAAATATGTTGTTTTAAAAGGGGTCCCGAGTCTTCTGCTTAAGGTGAAAGAATACCTAGCGGGTTCCGTTTCGGGTGGTTTCCAAAGACAATTTTTTGCATCAAAGCGCAGATGTGCATGTATAATACCGGATCAAAGTAGGCATTTAACTGATTATCTAACTTTCTGTACCTACATTGTACATGTATATTCTTGAAGTAGATCAGCGTAGAGTATCTAACACAACTGTTCGAAGTGGGCATGTGCAGTACTGTGGATGTGCAGTTCGAAAGTTTTGCTGACGATACTATCGGATATGCAATTGCCGAGACGAAAACGGAAGCGGCTGAAAAACTGACCCAAGTACTTCCAGGTGCATGTGATTGGCTGAAAACAAATCGACTGGAACTCAACGAGAGAAGTCAAAGTTGATGTTCATAAGTTCATGCCGCAATACGGAAAAGAACGTGCCGATCAGGCTGAATGGCCATGAAATTAAACCGGAAGCCACGGTAAAACATCTCGGAGTGATAATTGATGAGCACTTAAAATGGACCGATCATGTAAAAAAGGTCCAGAAAAGTGCTAATCATGGAATCGCTCTAATTAATCGAGCCAAGGATGGACTTCCAGTAGCCCAACGTATAGGACTTTACCACGCGTTTGTCCAGTCTCATCTGGACTACTGTGCGCCCGTGTGGAGCACCGCGTCTGTGTCCTTACTGGGTAAACTGGTTGCCATACAGCGGCATGCGATTCGCGCTATATCTGATTACGCTCCGGTTTCAACAACGAATTTAATGAAAAAATCTGGATTTTGCCACTGAAGGAACAATGGAAACACCTCGAAGCCATTTGGTTGTATAAGATCAAAAATGCCGACCAATTCCAGCTGCCTGGATATCCTACCGAAATGGTTGTTCTGGAAAAGTCCGTAAAGCCGTACGCTCTCAGAAACAACGATAGAACCGTAATTAGGACCAGCGCCAACACAAAGACGGGAGAGGGCACCTTGGCGATGCGGCTAAAGAAAATCCTCAACCAAATGGAACGCAACGGAAATAAAATTTTTGAAAGTAGTACATTGACGGGTTTTCGAAAGGCGTTGTTCGGCGTTTCTCTTGAATGAATCTACCGTGTTAATTTTTCTGTTCGTCAGTTTTTTAGCATTCTATCATTTTGGTTGTTGAGCCAGGTTTAAATTCCCGTGCCATTAATGTTACCGATGGCAGGAAGCGGGTTACCTGCCTTGTCGTGCAATAACAATAACAATAACTATATAAAGACAACTTCCACATCTGACAGAAACAGCAACATCTGTATCCAAATTGTTACAGCAAGCGTTCTAAATAATTCGGATGGTCGGCATTTATTTACGGGAAGCTTCTTTCACAATGCGGTTGTCCGTAATTCTCGAAGGTCCATTTATATTGGTGTGATGGAAGCGAAGAAAAATAAAACCGAGGCGCAAACCCTGTTGCAGTTCAGGGGAGAACGGCTCTTGGCAAGCATCCTACAGATAGTGTCCTTTGTGTTCTAATTTAGTGTGTTGTAATTACTGTCGAACCACGCACACCGCATTAGTCAACTTCGGCGGTGTAGTACCGTAAACAGTTGGAACAAAGACCGCCGAAAACGTCGCCCACGACAAACAGTGCAATACATCAGTCATTGTCACCCACGACTGCTGTATTGCACCGGCTTTTAACTGATTTAACGACAATCGCCGGTTGACTGTTTACTTCGACAAATTTACCATTAGCTAATCATCCGCGCCGGAATACCGATATACGTATTTGGCGCAGGCAGTGACCCATCAAGCATGTGTAACACATTTATAAATGTTGTGCACAGTCCTT
This sequence comes from Paramacrobiotus richtersi, assembly GCA_034698045.1. Classification (NCBI taxonomy): domain Eukaryota; kingdom Metazoa; phylum Tardigrada; class Eutardigrada; order Parachela; family Macrobiotidae; genus Paramacrobiotus; species Paramacrobiotus richtersi. The sequence continues at coordinate 14,363 of JAQGAU010000760.1, read as the reverse complement.
TAATGTTGTGTATAGTAATGTACTAATCTTCGCTACAGGATCATATCAGTTTCTATAACAGATTTGTGGCGGTGTAAACTGGCTGTTTGTTTAACTGTTAAATTTCCGGGAAAATTTAGTGCCAACCAGCATCCACGTTGTAATATTTTATGGCTTATTGCTGCTACGTGGAAAACTGGCCGCACGTGTTTGGTTAACGTGTTTAACAGCACTTGGTGATTAGCATTATCGAAGAAGTCAAACGGTGCACTGAAATACTGCCATTCCAAGATTAAGATAAGAAAAATCCATGAATTATACTATTATGATCAAACGCTTGTTTACAACATCAGCAGAACATTATGAAGAGCAGTCACGCATTTAGTGATCATTTCCGTCCGGTCCTCCTTCCATCGCATGAAGATTCCCAGTACGCAGTTTAACCATTTGATGGCGTAATGCGCTCAGAGTCAATGTGGAGAGCTTCCTCACGTCCAAAGACACTAAATTTTCGGCGGTCCAGGTGTGAACGCGATAATGAGTCCCAGGGCGCGAATCTGGAGACTGAAATATTTCCAGCATCTGGAAACAAGACGTTGGTTATCCTTAAGCAGACTCAGCACCACGACTCTGGATGAAGATTTCAAAGTCAAGCAAAGTACATATGAAACGATATCTTACCAGGATAATAGGCTGGCATGGTAACAGCTCGTCGGCGACAGTGTCGGCAATCCATTGTGAGACTTCCTCCACATCATTCTCAGTCACCTGCATCCGTGCCTCCACCAGGTTCCATAGATCATTCTCCGAGCTAGGCACCGTGATGGCTACCGACCCATGCAGAGGTATAATCATTCCAAACGCATCGCACTTTAGCTGGCTTTTCGCCCACACTATTTTCTCGAATGATGAATCGCGGCATGCCTGGACTAAAGAGCTCACCACATCCTTGTCCATCCAGTACCGACACCATGAACAGCGCCAGAGCACAAGTTTCAGTTTACGGAGGTTTTCCGTCTGATTTGCCACTAGCTTTAGGAGAGACAAAATTTCCAGTATTCCTTCTGCATACATCAAAACGATCCACTTCGTGCCCTTTGTTAGGCACTTCCAGGCGGAAGTACCAACGATGTCAGAGTTCGTTGCCCTTGGAATCCGACTGAATTTTCTCCTTGGTAACGTCACGATAATATCTTGAAAAGAGTATTCCCTGGTGATAAGGGTATGCCACAGTCGACAGGTACGACCACATCGGGTCCGCTCCGAGCTATCCAGCGCCTCAACTACTTTCACAATCAGCTCCAGTGGTAATGGAAGGCCGCCCAGGCCTTCTGTGGTTTGCTCTTCAGTCTGATTATCAATTTATCAGCGGCACCGCCAAGACGCAGGCAGCATGACTCAGACTGAACTCTGCCAAAGTGCTCTGTTTCCGCTGCGCGCTGGTGTTTAACAATCGACGTAGTGTGTTCGGTGAAGGCAACCTGCAACCCAGAAAAATTAATATCTGAAGGCCACAAAGTCTCCACTAAACGATGGCTTTGCTGGTCCATTAAATTTACTAACGTGTGCATTATCCCGATCGTTGCGCGTATGCATAAGGCGAAAGTAAAGTTAAGCCTACTTGAAAATGCTTCTACGCAGTAACGCAGGTAATGCTGGTAATTCTGTTACTGATGGAGCGCCACAACATACGAAAATGATCACTACGGTAACGAAACTCGCATAAAAATATCCAGTGGACAAGGTCACAAGGATTTGTTTTTTTTGTTGTTCTAACCTTCTACATACGGGCTAGCTGAATAACCACTGTACAATGATCCTAGAAACCATTAATCCAAACTTGTGGAAAAAACGAGCGATAGGTTACGTTATGCAAGCAAGGATGTACCGTACTCCCAATTATTAATTCTTCAAAATCTTCGCACTACTCTGGTATAGACAGCTTTCGTAATCATGGAATCCTTACCAAGCAGGAAGTTTCCACCTGAATTTCCACTTCATTGTGGTGCTGAAGAAAGGTTAACGTTCCGCCAACAAGGCTGATCGGAACGAAGACATTTCTAATACCTTCGCAGAATTCCTGCCACCAACCGGGAAGAGCCAAGAGCTCCGTTGTGTCAGTTTTGCTGGGAATTGAGACGGTTCCGAGGACAAAGTCCCCTGGGACGATTTTCCTATCCTCCAACGGTGATGTGGGTGCCAGGAAAACCTGGTTAGCTCTAACGAGCTCCTTGACGATCCGGTCGCCGAGGGAGACTTGGACAACCGCATATGATTGCTCCTTATCCAAACCCATGAGCTTTCCCGAATGCCTTACCCAGGGATCACGGGCATCGCTTCGCAACAGAACCATTACGGCACAGCCATCAGTAAATGCAGCACCTGGTGCGTTGTACTTGCTGTATTTGCCCAATACTACAGTTCCAGAATAGCCATACATTTTTCCGTACTCCCAGAGTTCAGCTCTTCGGCCCGGGCAATGGAAATTGATCATTATACCCTGGTTGGTAAGGTTGATAATTGCGCCATGTTGCAGTCGTCCGTCGTTTCCCACCACACATGCCGTGGTCAAATGAGCGGCGGATTTATCAAATAAAAACATTTTCGAAATCATTCACAGGCAAAATTTAGAACGAAGTCGAAACACGTCAAATACCGTGAATATAACATCCAAAGCGTACTACTGTTTGTACTGGTGAATTTCGACGATTTTGAGCTTGCATCGACCAGACAAGCGCGATATTTATGCGTGTGTAAAGTCTCATCCGGGACTGCATTACGGGAAATTAGCGCTAACTAGACGTCACATTGAACGCTGGACACTGACTACAGTAGACATAATATTATTGTATTCTGTGTATGAAAATCCGGCTGGAAAACAGCACAAACAGACAGTATGCTGCTCCAATACGGTGAAATCCGTTTGTCTGGAAAGGTAGATTCGAGGCCACCCGGATTTCAGTATATGTCACTGGCTAGTGGCCAAGGACATCCACCCGTTGACCGATATTTTACAAGCCATGTACAGCTGGTCCGCATATGTTTCAACTGCGAAAAATAACGAAATATAGAAAGCCGACAAAAACATATTTGAATGGATCATTAAAGGGTGAATTCGCTTGTGGCTCTGGTTTGGCACGGGCCGAACATGCCGAAGTCGACATTTCGTCCCAGTAGACATTTCGTCCCGGTAAAAACTTCGTTTCGGTAAACATTTAATACGGTAGCTGTTTCGTCCTGTACTTACTGCATTTAATTCTAAGCTAAACCGGCAAAGATGTTTGAGGGTGCTGCTACGGGTAGCCGATTAAAGAAACAAACTTCTCTATTACCTGACATAAATGCCCGCCAGACATTCAGATATTTTAGTTTTAAAATTCTTAACAAATCTGGAACTAGCTAAACTTTAAAACGGGGCGCTTAGTATGAGTGGCGGCAATGCTATCGCAAAATAAATATCACATCGGATGTTGACCATTCCTTTCATTTTGTCGCAATATCGTATTTTTCGAATGGTAACAGGAGCAAAAGGTTTATTGCTACGAACTATTGCGCTATATATATTCTACTTCCAAAAAAGCAAAGATAATTTTTGGAAAAGTTGACAAGAGCCGCAACAAGGAAATGTTACTATTCATCGGTATTGCAACTGTCGCGTCTAATATGAAACAAAACAATTTAAATACAGCCTTGTTGAACCATACTTCCTGTCCGCCGATGCGACGAGGTCAACGAACGTGTTCTTTGTTTAGAGAGCTGCGGTACAATACTGGAACAGTGTTGCATGTTATGCTAGCCATGGTCTGTTTCCCGGTATTTTGCACAGATCTCAACGAGGGGCAGTATCCTTTAGCACTGCTCACAACTTCTTAGTTGCTTGCAGTAGGTAGACATAAGCTAAAAATTTTGTAACCCTTTACGCTTTCTGACCACGTTTCTGTCTTTGAACATTCGCTGGAAAAACCTTTGCGGCATGGTTTAGAAGACGCAGATTAGGAACTAAATCTACATTCACTTCTTAATTCTTATTTCCAGCGCAATCTGTATAGCGATATTATAGTAGAGTAATTGAAATGATCTTATTCGAATGGCGCTTGAAAAGTTGTCCCAAAAACTTGACCCGAAGTGGTCGTAGTGTTGTGCGCGTTTTTGTTTTCTGTGTCATTATAATGATTACCCGTACATGTAGTCTAGCATTTATTACCTAAATTAATACTGAGACAAACTACCGTATATAAATTGTAGTTATGACCTTTTCTAGCTAGATGACTAGCATCTGATGAAGTTTTCAGTGTGACCAACCATGCTTAATAGGAAATATTCCGGGACGAAACACACCGGGAAGAAATTTCTACTGGGACGAAATGTCTTCCGCGACGAAATTTCCACTGGGACAAAATATCGGGTTTGCCATCCTAAGCCGAGAGCTCACAGCCCTTCTTCCGCTAAATATTGCTGACTTAATTAATCAAAACCTGGAAATTCGACGTTGTTTGTTTGCGTACATGATTGATATTTATCAGCTTCAATCTGTATATTTATAGAAAAAACATAGGAATTCGATTGCAAAATATAACTTTTGTGATATTGTTTCTTCTATAAATATACAGATCGAAGCTGATAAATATCACTCATGTATGCAAACAAACAATGTCAAATTTCCAGGTTTTGATTAATTAAGTCAGCAATATTTAGCGAAAGAAGGGCTGTGAGCTCTCGGCTTAGGATAGTAATCAGATCACAATGTTATAGTATTCGAAAGAAATCGACGCTCTAATTTTAAGTCGCACAGTACCAAAATTACCGCGAACACATATTCTTACTGACGCTAATGTCGAGCACTAGCTGCATTGCGTAACTGTTAAATCTTAGACCAAGCGAACAGCGACTTCCGCCGGCAAGAACAAGACTTAATAAGAAGCTGTTGAAGAACTCGGCATTGTCCGGCTTCCATTGATCAGGCTGGCGGCCGTTCTTGTCTAACGGCTGATATCAACAGTTCTAGCAAGTTCATATTTTATATCGGTCTGCCCTCAACCAAGACGATCGCGTTTCGTCTCCAACCCCATCGCCCATGTCTAAAGAAATGCTTGTAAAAAAATCCGGTAATTCGGGTTCAGGGTAAACAGGACCACAGGATTCACGAACGACTTCATGTACACAGCAAAATAGATTGCGATTACGCTGTTCTTTTTTTCAACTGGACAACCAGTCCAGCGACTGTGGATAATTCGTAGCAGCAGTAAAAGTCAACTGGTGTGACCGGTAAAAGAAGCATAACAAGAAACATGCGGGCCCCTTGGAAACTCAATTTCAGACAAAAAATGCCGGAAAGCGGAGGACCTTTTCCGAGCGGCGGAAGCTGACAACGTATTGTGCTCTAGGTGCTTCAGTATTGCTTCCAGAGTCCTGACACTGGTATGTTAAGACCATGATTCGGATGAACCAGAAAAATCTTACTGCAACAGAAATACTGAACTGGACAACAACTGCCGCTTCGTAGGAATACCCAGAAAAGCAGATTTTGCAATGGCTACGATCGTTAAACTATTTGGAAATGGAACACTGGCCACAGTGTTCAATGGCTGCGCCAAATTTCCATGAGCAATCAAGCACTCAAGATGTTTCAGGTTGTTAAATGATCTGTGGTATCTGTTGCTAGGCGTTAAGGTCATTACATTGCACTGCATACACTTGTTTTATGAAAGGTGATTTGCTGAGATCGCTGCTACAGTACAGTGCACCACATTCATTTTCAATATCATTAAACTGTACTAGAGATACGACATGATCAATTTGGAAAAGGTTCGAATACCACCTCAGTCCAAAAAGCGTCGCAAGTACGTAAACGAATTTTCGTAGCAAGCAACTTATGAGTTGCGATCAAACACAATGTCATGACCGACGCTTTCATTGTTATGAATGTTCATTGCTTATTATTAGGGTATCTACCAGTTATTAGTAGATGGCGTCAGTGTTACCTTGTAGGTCAGTATATTTGCGCGCTTTTTCCCCTTTACATTTGGTTTAATGCTGGACATCCGGCCGTTATCACTAGCCTCGCCCCTTAAATACCGCAGAGCAGTGTATGCATTACCGATGGGAGCGCTTCCTTATACGCCTAACTATGCTGATCTGCTGTTTATGCAAAAATGAACAATTGAAACCTTTTCGATCGTGAAAACATGCGTGAACGCAAGAGTAATCGAATTCAGCGAAACATTGAGTATTGGACAAAAGGCTGAGGTGGCATAAATGATTGTACTTACGTTACAATTTGGAGCAACGCATGTAGTTAAGTAACCGCTGCAACTGCAAACACCAATACCCAATACCGCTGTTAATCACCAAAACGACATTTCAGGGAGACATCGAGACAACATTACGGCTGTACAATCTCACAGACGGCCAGTTTACAGTTCACAGTATAATCAAAAAAGGTAACACAAAAATCCAGTGCACGGAAATGGTTCCTCTTCATTGCTGCGAACAGTGAAAGCTGTAAAAGTTAAAGAGAAATCAGTGTTCCACTTCGTCCCACTACGCAAGGTCTGCATGACAGACTTTAATTTAATCGTTCGTTTTTAAATTGGACAGCTCGTCTGAGTCATAATTTCCGCTTGCACTTTAGCGACTTATATTATAAAACAGCGCTTTCTGCCGACCAAACAAAGAATTATATTAATCTTGACCGTATTTCAGCTGTAAGGGTCTGTCTCGAATTCGAAGCGAATCCAGATACGGTACGCGGGCGCGGCCGAACGGAAGATACGGAGCCGAAACACCTCATGAGGTTGCTTCGCGAACCGTATCTCCGTTTAGCCACGCCCACGTACCGTATCTGGATTCGCTTCGAATTCGAGACCCAACCTAAGTCTGTATCTGGCGAAATGCGTAAGTCGTTTCGTTTACGAAGTGGATCCGCGAGGATCAACTTGTACGAATATGGAATCTTGCTTACCGTCAGTTGCCGTGGGGGTGACAGTGGTTGTAGGATGTTCCCAATAGGACGCAATATCAAACAGATTGCTACACGAAAAGTTATCTTCTTATCATTCTGTAGGTACGACACATACCACACAAACGGTTCACATTTTTTGTCGAAAACTGTTCGAAACTGGAACAATATTTCTCATTCCAGTTGGAGGTTTATGGAACTGCATAATTTTCTGAAGAACGGTTTTTCCTTTCTGATTATCTCGGTCAGTTTGTCAGGGCCGAAAAAAACCCCAACTATGACGAATAGCTATCCAAAGAGCAAGCAGAATTGCTGCCAAAGACGGTACCATGTAACAAGACACGGTACCATTTGACTAAATTTTGATGTGAATATTGACTATCAAATTCTGACCTTAAAACATACAAGCATACTAGGCAGACAGATTTTGACCTGCCATACTTTGACGCTGGCATATTACTAAGCAAACACTTACGGATCAAAATGTATAGATGGGGCACCCGAGCAGGTTGATGAGCAAAGAGCCACGAGTAGGCTGACGGTTACGAATACAGCATGCATGATTCTCCACGCACTAAAAATAGCACACTAATAAAATGAAGCGAGAGTGGGAAGTTTAACAAAAACCATTCACAGCTAATTGTAACAGGCTTTGTCCTGCGATTTTATACCTGAAACACACACACCGTGACTCAGTCAAGGCCACTTCCGGATGGCGATAAACATCACTCCGCCACTATTTCTGACGAACACTTCACGAATGTTTGGCATCGCTAAAGCAATGGCACGGAGTCCACTTATGAAATCGACGCGTCAGCGGTTCCGACGAAGGTAAAACAAGTCTTCGAGAAAAACGTAGACGAGAATTCGGCTTTTTTTCCACCACACCACGCGCACTCCAAAGTTTCGCGGACGATGCACGTCGTTAGATGCTCATTTCTAACAGGAATCTGAGCGGTCGCATGCGTTTACAGGCAGGGCAGCACGATAGCACCACCTTAACACAGGAACACAAATGTTTCGAACCACTTCACACAGATGTGCAGAGTTTGCTTCGGGAAATTTCTGGATAAGTGCGTTCGGCAAAGTAGGCTCTGGAATGGTGGCCAAACATGATTGTGAGTGTAATAAAATCCGAACAACTTTGCATGAAATGTATCAGTCTGGCGATATCACAATAATCAATTCGCTTATTAAGAATTATTAGCGAAAGTGAATTCTCGCTCGGATAATGCAGCTTTACTTATTGAGTCTACTTCTCGTCGGTATCATGCTCTGTGCGCATGTCCTGTGGGACGTTTGCTTCCGCTGACCCACGTGAGAAGCGTCAAGAAGGTGATGAGCCGATACTTGTTGCATCAACGTGCGCAAGTGGCTATTGTTGAAGCGAAGCGCAGTGCTCGCGTCATAACCAGCTCGTTAATTATCGCAACTAGTGGTGTAGCCAGTCAGACACTCGGGCTATTCCGGTTACTTACCGGTACTGCCTTGTTATTCTGTACGTCTGCAGAGTGCTAAAGTCAACATATCTTTCAAATTTTCAACTGTTGTTTGCTGAATGTGGATTGTGGCCTGTAAAAGAACCTTTTTGGATAGAACGTTTTTACCGGCATCTAACGATTCTCGTTATCTGTGTACATCTATGATATAGGGACATTCGCAAGTCTTCTGTGTCCCCACGGCTGGGAAATGTGACACGGTTAAGGGCAGCAACTGCTCCTGTTGTGGAATAAAATGCGAGCAGGACGAGTGTAGTTCCAGAGTGGGCATTCTGCAGCGACCGGACGACTGCCTCTTACAAGAACGCAGATAAATCGACCTGTGTACCTGGGAGCTATAACACGATTTTCGCCAACGTTGTTGAGAAACATTCGGGCTGTTCGTGTAATTTGAGCACGTCGAGTAAGCGCATAATTAATGAAAATGCTTTTTGTTGGAATCACTCTGATGTCAAAACACCAGAATTATCAGTTTACGCGTTACCATCGAGTGTCAGCACCATAAAAATTGTAACAGACAACCATGGTCGAAATAAAACCAGCGCAATATTCTGTAACCTGCTAGGACTTATACCCTGCTTCTGACTTCTTAACCAACATCTAACAAAGAAGTAAAACACAATGAAGTCATTTTTAAAAAGACTGTATTTTCTCGAATTTTTTGCGCTCCGTTCATAGTTCCTGATACGGATGATGCATTTCCTCTTTGGTTACGCTTGGCGGCGTTATCATCCTTACAATAGTTTCAAAAATTATCCTCTGTAAAACTTAACATATTGTAAGTTTTGTCGAAGTTCGTTAACTTATGAGACAAACCCTGTTAAGTCGAAGAAGTAGACAATGGTTACTGAAGAAGGATACAAAAATATTTTGCAAGACCCTGTTTCGACATGGGCTGGTTGCGAGTTGATGTGTGAAATTTTAAACTTAAGATGCTGTGAAACCATCCCTGTAATCAAATTCTTTCCTTTGTGCGCTGTCAAAAGAAGCGTAGGATTCAACTTTCGCTGCATAGCGCTGCTTAAACTGCATAAATTAAAGGTACAGTTTGTTGTGCTGCTATGATAATATGATTCACACCTTGATATAACCTTGGAGTAACCGGTGATACATGCACCGGAGTTCGTTGACATATAGCTGTTACTTTATTATAGGACTTTGTTTTATTGATGGACCACGCTTATATTGGTGTATATATATATATATTTATACATATATGTACACATATATTTACTGTAAGCCTGCGAAATGCAGGGCACCGATCAACTCGATCGTTTTAGATCTTTATTGCTGTACCATGATGTCACATGTGTGCACACACATTCCATTAGGAAAACAAAATTGATCGTTTTAGATTAGATCAAGGCAGTAAACATTAAAAATTACTGTTTATCAGTAATTTGTGGTAAAACTAGAAATGGGAGAAGGCAATACAAATGTCAGTAATCCACGTGTTCTGGATAGATCTCCAATACGTGTTTTACGAATTTTACAACAGTTAGTGATTCATACAGCTAGTTAAGCATTATCAAAAACAGTCAAATTGTGTACTGAAATACTGCCATTCCAAAAATTATTGTAAGATAAACGCATGTACTATATTATTATTATGATAAAATGTTTGTCTGCAACATCTGCAGAACAATATAAAGAGCACAGTCACACATTTAGTGATTGTTGCTGTCCGGTCCTCCCTCCGTTGTCTGAAGATCCCCAATACGCACTTTTGCCATTTGGTGGCGTAATGCACTTAGAGTCAAGGTGGAGAGCTTCCTCACCTCCACAGCCAGCACATTTTCGGCAGTCCAGTTGTGAGCGCGATAATAAGCCCCAGGACGCGGATCTGGAGACTGAAATATATCCAGCACCTGGAAACAAAACGTGCTTAATCATTCAGCGAATCAGAACCACGATTCAGGCTGTCGTTTCTAAAGGCAGAAAAAATATTGAATCGTATTCTGGCCTTTGCAAATTAAAACCGCGCGTTACCATGATAATATACCCTTTGACCTCGGCATCAACGATCCAATGTGATACGTCCTCCACATCATTCTGAGTCACCTGCATCCGGGCCTCAACCAAGTCCCACAGATCTGCCTCGGAGCTAGGCGTCGTGATAGTTACTGACCCCTGCAGGGGTATAATCATTCCAAACATCTCGCATTGCAGCTGGCTGTTCGCCCACACTATTCTCTCGAATGATGAATCGCGGCATGCCTGGACCAAAGGGCTCACCATGTCTTTCACATTCCAGTACCGACACCATGAACACCGCCAGAGCACAAGCTTCAGTTTACTGACGTTTTGCGTATGCACAGACACTAGCTTCAGGAGAGACAAAATGTCCTGTATTCTAAGGACGGGCATTCCAAGGTGCGGGGCACCTTGGAATGGATTTTGGAATGGAACGTGGAATTCCAAGCTTGGATTCCACGGATTTGCTTTGAAATCCGTGGAATGCGTTCTATTCCATGGAATAGGCTTAATTGCTTGGAATATGCCTTTAGTTAATTAGTTAATTAACTTTACACTCATAATTCGCATATTCAGACTATGCACTACAGGCAAACGCCTTTACTTGGTCTGAAATCTGCAGCTGCTATTAAAAAACAAATGCGATACCTATGTATTCACATAGTGCACAAGGAAGTGCAATCAAAACCAATAATAATTAATCGGACCTCAACAACATCAGACTCCATTTTGCGATGACCCCGGTCCGCCTGGCTTTTGCGGCTACCGAGTTAAAGTTTATAGGAATAATACTCTACAGTTTTCTTTTAGCCAAGGTCCAAGGAATACGCAGCTCGATACAGTCGTACTTAACGAGCTTACAATCTGATAAAAATTATGAATTATTCACACCGCCTGGAGGAGGCGCTCTATGTCACCCGGTGTGAGGCTTACAAGTTTGTAACTGAAAAAACTTGTAATGAAATTTATATTCGACACCCCACACAAAATCATACTCCATAGCAATCTGATTAAATATAGCGTGTTCGATTGTTTACCAGCTTTACCTATATACGCAACTTTCACTCGTTTGGCCAGCTTTGTCACAGCAGTTTTATTTTCAAGTTAGTTTGACCCCGAAAAAAATTTGTGCGAATCGGAAAAGTCCAGTTATAACAATAAACACTGCACTCTTTCTATTAGCCTGAAATAAAGAACATCCATATGCGACCTCTAGCAAGGGCGTCAAAAACGAAGCCCTTGTTACTGCAAGTGATGAAATACGCCATTTAATTTTTTGTTAGGCGCAGCAGAAAATCTTTTTGGGAAAGCAGCTATTTTGACTTTTTTGATTGAAAAAGCACCTTACGCTGTGAATGGACAATAGTCAGATTAGATTGCTGTATGTGGAAAAGCGTTAACTTGATGCACTTTTGGTGTTCCACAATGTCATTACGTTAAAACGATTTCAGCCTTTTCCTGTAAATGCAAAGTATTACACAAAAACCAGCAAAAACCAGTTCGGCCTGGGCATGACCTTATAAGCGAACCAACATCTTCAGTAATCTTCTGGTAGGAAGTAAAATATTCACACGGCGCATGGCTCAAATAATTATTGTGCGCAGCTCTGTTAGCTGCCGGCGACCTCCGCAGCACGATTTCACCTAAGTTTACCCAGATATCACTAATTCCAAGCTAAAAATAGAATTCCAAATTTTCCACGCGCATTCCGCGGAATCCACCATTCCAACAGACGGCCTGCTTGGAATGCGTGGATTCCGCGGATTCCAAATCCGCGTGGATTTGGAATGGAATTGGAATGCCCGTCCTTACTGTATTCCTTCCGCATATAGCAGTACGATCCATTTCGTGCCCTTTGTGAGACACTTCCATGTGTCAGTACCAACAATGTCAGAGTCCGTTTTTCTTAGACTCCCACGGGATTTCTGCTTTGGTAATGTCACGATAATATCTTGGAAAGAGTATTCCCTGGTGACAAGAGTGTGCCACAGTCTACAGGTCTGACCACACCGGGTCCGTTCCGCGCTATCCAGCGGTTCAAATACTTTCATGATCATCTCCAGTGGTAGCGGAAGGCCACCCCGTGCTTCTTTGGTTTGGTTTTCAGCATGGTTAAAAGCGGCAGCGCCAAGATGCAGACAAGCTGGCACAGACAGATCTGTGCCAAAATGCTCTGCTTCCGCTGCGCGTTGATTTTTAACGATCCGCGTAGTGTGCTCGGAGAAAGCAACCTGCAAGCCAGAAAATGTTCCAGACCAACTCTTTCGAAGCTAAAACGTATGATTACGGTTGTGTTAGACGTAGGACCCATTAGACACCATCAACCCAACAAGGTCTCCACCAGACGCTGACTTTGTTGGCCAATTACTAACACGTCCACTACATAATATGTATGTATGTAAATGCAGGCGATGATGGAACTTTTTGGTACTGACGGGACGCCATAACACATATACAAAAATGACAAACGAGTGACGAATTTCGTAGAGAAATATCCAGCGGACAGAAAATTCAATTGATTATTTTTGTCGTTATACATAGCCGATAGCTGAATGGCCACTGTAAAATGATCCTAGAAACCGTAAATCGAAACTTGTCGAAAAAACCAGCGATAGGTTGCATTATGTAAACAGGGCTACAGTATGGATTTTTATTGTTTTCCCGATAGTTTTTTGAAAAGCTTTGCACCACTCTGATATAGACAACTTCCGCAGTCTTTGGATTCTTACCAGGCAAAATGTATCAATCAGTACTTCCACTTGGCTGCGGTGCTGAATAAATGTCAACGTTTGACCAATAAGACTGATCGGAACGAAAAGAGGATTAATACCCTCACAGAATTCCTGCCACCAACCGGGAAAAGCCAAGAGCCCCATTGTGTCAGTTTCGGTCGGAAACGACATGGTTCGCATGACAAATTCCCCAGGAATGATTTTTCTTTCCTCCATCGGTGATGTAGGTGCCAGAAGAATCTGGTTAACTCTAACGAGCTCGTTAAGAATCCGATTGCCGACTGAGACTTGCACAACTGCATACAGTATGATTGATTCTTATCCACACCCATGAGTGTTCCCGAATGCCATACCCACGGATCACTGGCATCGTTTCGCAGTAAAGCCACTACGTCACCGCCTTCAGTAAACGCAGCACCTGGAGCGTTGTATTTGCTGTATTTGCCCAATACCTCAATTACATGATAGCCATACATTTTTCCATACTCGCAAAGTTCTGCTCTCCTGCCCGGGCAATGGAAATCGATAATCAGACCCTGGGCGGTAAGGTTGATAACTGCGCCATGTTGCAATCGTCCGTCGCTTCCCAACACACATACCGATCTCAAATGATAGACGGATTTATCAAGGAGAAACATTGTGTTAATCCACCAAAACACTGAAACTGAAGCAAAAATACCGTGGTTGCAGCGCTTAAAGCGTACTGTAATACAGAATTTCGACGATTCTTGTCGAGGATAGACCAAACATCTGCGATATTTGTGTGTGTGTGTAAAGTTTGATCCGGAACTGCAGTACGGGAAATTAGCGCTGTGTAGGCGTCACAAAACGACTAGACGCTGTCTAGACATATCTATACATAAAAGCCGGCTGAAGAACAGCACAACTAGACAAGGCTGCCTCCAATAGGCTGAAATCCGTTTGTCTGGAAAGATCAATTTGAGGCCACCCGGATTTCAGTTTTTATCACTGGCCACAGGGCATCAGACCGTTTTACAAAGAATCAAACCGGACGGGGGAATCAGACCAATTGTTGTACATGCCTTCCGCTTTGCGCCGTCTAATCTGCAAGGTCGCATCATAGTGGCTAACAATCTTTATTCTCAGATGCCGTACAAATATCTACATACAATCCATTCAAATAAAAAACTTGTTCCAATCTGCACGACATGGAACAGTGCTCGTGATCAACTGAGCATTACCACGCATGATTTCTACACT
>JAQGAU010000759.1:0-24206 GCA_034698045.1 Paramacrobiotus richtersi | reverse complement strand
TTATTGGTGTGGTGACAGCTGTCGTTGGGGTCATCATCATAGTGGTAATTGTTCTTGTTCTCTGGTTTCGCATCAAGAAATCCAAGATCGAGTTGGAGACCCTGATCATTCAAGATAAGTTTGCTGGCATCGAACTGACCGAGCCCTTGGTACCGACAGACAACAAGCCGGATACGTCCAAGCTCAGGCTGATCAGCGAACAGGAACTGCAACGCCTCGAACAGCTAGGACAAGGCGCCTTCGGCATTGTGTACAAGGTGGGCAGTTCGGCACGGATGTTTTGAGCTGTTTTTACAACAACACAATACGCGTACAGGGTTTGTGGTTACCACCCAATGAAAACCTAAAGATTCCGGTTGCAATAAAAGTTTTGAAGGAAGGAGTCAGTGCTGCCGCCGTAAAAGAGATTCTCGATGTAAGAGTTCGAGCTGCTAATTACCCTCGTTGTAAAAATACTCCGCATCTCGGTTTCAGGAAGCGCATGTCATGGCATCCGTGAATAATCCGCATTTGGTGACGTTACTTGGGTTGTGCATGGGTTCACAAATAATGCTGATAACACAGCTGCTGCCGCTGGGATCACTACTGGACTATGTCAAAAAGAACAGAAAGAGCATCACATCCCGCACACTGCTAAACTGGTGTTCGCAGATTGCCAAAGTAAGACTGCCGCGAGTGTGCACTGCGCTGCGCAGTCATCGCATTCTTTGGGTTATAGGGTATGAAATATTTGGAGAAGCGTCACATGGTTCACCGTGATTTGGCTGCGCGCAATGTACTGGTGGAGCGACCCAACTGGGTGAAAGTGACCGACTTTGGACTGGCTCGTATCATGGACTGCCACGAAGATTCTGTCAAATCCAGTGGCGGTCTGGTATGGATAAAATAAATGAACAAGGAATTTTAAAATATTGGCTAAAAGTTTGCTGCATAGATGCCAATTAAATGGCTGGCTCCGGAATGTATTGAGCGCGGCGTGTACAGTCACAAAACCGATGTGTGGGCCTTCGGCGTTACAATCTGGGAAGTGTTGAGTTATGGACAGAAGCCATTCGAGAACGTTCCCGTCCGAGACCTGTACAGTGTCCTGCAAAGCGGCGAACGACTGCCGCAGCCCCTCATTTCCACCCTGGACGTGTACATGCTGCTGTTGAGGTGCTGGAGCTCCCATCCCGAGAGCCGGCCGTCCTTCGAGGACCTAGCCGAAGAGTTTGGCAAAATGACTCGCGACCCTGGTCGTTATCTGGTCATTCCCGGCGATGAGTACCTGCGTCTACCGGACTTTACGACGGACGACCATCAACGCCTGTTCGGTGATATGGAAGATGTGGGTTCCGAGAAGCTTGTGCTGGCTGAAGAGTACATCAATCCGCGGACTGTTGGTTTTGACCAACAGCACAGCACTGAGGTACTGTTGCCGTCTTTCTTTAAATAAGACATGAATCTTTTTGTTGGAAGGATCGACGTACAAGTTACAAACTGAATTGAATCGTCACACAAGGTCGGAGAATCTGGCACTCAAATCTGTTAACGAGCAGATGTCTGGACTGTTAACTCAAGATTGCCTAACTGCGGACCTCTCTGATATCGAGTCTGGCAACGACTATACTACTGGGCTAGAAATATTAATACTATTCCGAGACTGTATAAAAGCTGGAAGTGGCTCCCGATTATCTACGCGAA
This sequence comes from Paramacrobiotus richtersi, assembly GCA_034698045.1. Taxonomy (NCBI): domain Eukaryota; kingdom Metazoa; phylum Tardigrada; class Eutardigrada; order Parachela; family Macrobiotidae; genus Paramacrobiotus; species Paramacrobiotus richtersi. The sequence goes on along the minus strand of JAQGAU010000759.1, from coordinate 22,523 downwards.
GGGAAATTATCTCGCGTTTAGAACTGACTATAAAAGCTTTACCATATCGTTCCTAGCCATTCAGTTTCAAAGTGGTTTTCGGTGAAATCTTAGAGTTCAAAGACATGAATTATCTTGCGATGCAGAGATAATTAAAACCTGAAATTTTTGCAGCAGGACAACGGTCCGCCTGTTCCACGGTACACACCGGATCCTGTTGCGTTGAGAGGAGCACGTAAGGATTTTCTTAGCGGTGCTGTTTGTTGATTTGACCAGCGTTGGTGTTTGTATATAGGTACCGATGTACTTCATCAGACATCTGGACAACCACCTATTCCTGGGGCTGTGAACAACGAACATCTGGTTGCAACCGTTGGCTTTGCTGAAACGGCTTACTTAGATCTGGCTGAATCGCCAGAAGCCGAGAACAAAACTACTGAACACTAATAATTGAATCCAAGACAGGAGCCAGGAACTGGACACTGTGACTTTACTGTTCCAACAGCTAAACAAACAGTGCCCTGTCAGTTTGCCGTTGTGTTCTTGTCAATATTTTTGTTGTCTATAAGTTAGTCGTAAGTTGGAAGGGGTTCTTCATATCTTGCGTGAGTGGTTGTTTTTACTGACTATCTGATGAATTTCGGAAATATAAAAAGCTCATACTTAGCTTAGACTGCCCTGGCGTATCTAGCAGACTAGCTGTTCAGTGTATTGTTGCAGTTACAGAAGGAACGGTAATAATGCAGGGCAAGTGGCTGCGAAAAACACCGAAAGCAGCTGACTTCCGCAAAGCCATAGTCCACCCCTTTGCATTAAAGGTCAAAGCTGTGCACAAAATATCAGCAAAGGAAACAAAGAATGATCTTTCGCGAACGTTTCACTTACGTCTTGCTGTAAATGAGCACTTACGTGACAGTAAAGTTACGTCCGTTAATTTATCATAGAATTAAAATAACACTGGCAGCAGTCCCGGGAAAACGAAAGCACCCGATCAGCAGTAACCCAATACGATTCGGCATGTTTTCGGATAGCCTGTACCGTAAAACGGTGGCTAAGAGTTTTTAATTTCCCTAAAGAGTTCCGGATGTTTCAACTGGAAACGAAAATCAGTTTTTTGGCACTCTACCGGCAAGCACCACTACCTTTGTAACAGTATTCGTATTCATTCCGGATACGGAGCTCAGGAATGTTGCAGGTGCTGTAGAAAAAGGAGGGACTCGGTTTCCCGGTGATTGACAATCGCGCCCACGCGTTCGACTTGTTTCTTATTCTAGCGTCTAAGTTCAGAAAAGATGCGCGGTATTGCTTATCTAGTTACGGTCACAGTTCCATGTCGTGCCAACCGGAACAAATCCTTCATCTGACCTTTGACTGCTTATTTTAGCTTAGTACTGTATTCGTGAATAAAAATTTGATCACATTGTGCATGATTACTCAAGCTGTTCTCATCCTGTGCCGTTTGCCGGATTTCTTATGTTGATCGCTCGCTCAGTGTTTGTCCTTCTTTTTGCTGTTTGTGGGCGCCATTTGTCTATCCCGTTGCTCTAACATGTAAGTACTTTGGCATTCCTTGAGGGTGTTTGCTCATTAATTCTCCATTGTTTCAGTGAAGCAATAATCATTTGAGCAATTAGCATTCCGGGTTGTCCGCTTGCTACACAGTAGGCTGGTGTAATGCATATTGCATTAATGTTCCAAGAGCACCAATACAGCTCTGGGCTTCGAACAGGACCGGAAAACTGTGCCACGTACGGAGAAATTGTTCGACTTAGCATGTCGAGTATTAATGCGTGCTGTAATGAACGAGTAACGCAACTTGCAGGGTATTTGCGACAGTATAGCTGTTTTGCTCATTTCCATATGTATAAAAGGGTTAATTAAATGCGAAGCTTCTTTTTTTTCGCTTTTTCTAAGACTAAACCGACACAGAACAAGTGAAATACTGGACACCCTGATAAAGAGTGAAGCGGGCATCTGACAATAGACTCGACGTGCAATGCTGTCGATACCCAGGAAAATGCGTGGTAGAGGCGTATGGCTACATTTTGGATGTGTACTGTCCTTACTAATAAAAGGAACGGCGACTAGACAGGATGAATTCGAAAGCCTAATTGCTGCGGAAAAACAAGGTATGTTGGAATTTGCAGTTTTACCGCTGAAGGGTTGAATGTACAACCATGTGTCTATACTTGGCAGAAAAAGTCATTTCTGCCACTCATATTTAAACATTTCTGCTACCTCCTCTGTAAACTTACTGGTTGGGCCATCCGTGCGATAATGTTGCACTCGACACCGTTACAAGGTAGTGTGGCATTTTTAGCGTCATTACATTTGACTCGAGAAAACTCGAGAAAACTCGAGAAAACTTGGAATCGTAGTCTCAGACATTCGTGCTGGTTTCTGTTAGAAACTATTTTAACGGTCTGCACATCTTAATGTACGGAACTTGCCAACGGAAGCTGCCTAAGGAACGGCAGAAATGCTTGTGCCTAAAGCTTAAGGACCTGTAACTGGTCTACCCTACATTTTCCAAAACGAGATCACATATGTCGTCGAAACAAAGGCGCTGTATAAAGCTTTAGGAAGTCCTGCATTGATGCGCTTACGTGAAGTGGAAGGTGTAATCTTACAACGGTACATGCAACTCAGAAGTAGACAGATCAGAGTCGACATAAATCTATATAATATATGCGACCTGTCACTATTGGCATTCGTCAATTATCGACGGAAGCATCCAAGTGAAACAGTTATATTATTTTGGTGATCAGTCTGGGATACGCCTCTCGCGGATACAGAGAGACTCTCTATATTGAAAATCGCGTAGGTAAATCCCAAAACTTTACCTATTGGAATACTTCTAAGTCATAACAAACGCAAATACTCGGTGATTTTCTGCGTGGAGCCTCTGACGTGACTCTGCGGATATGTCATAATGTCGGAGGAAGATCAAATTAGTTAGGTTCCATGACATTCATTTCAGTTTGCGACGGCACACTGCAAGGTACGACTGGAAGCAATATGGCGCAATTAAAAACTCGTTACGCTAACTGCACCCACGTCCAAGGAAATCTGGAGTTGTCATTCATTCCTCCCGAGGCCGACCTGGATTTCTTACAGCATATTCGCGAAATCACTGGATACTTGCTGATTGCTTATGCTAAAATACCGGTCATAAATCTTCCAAATTTGCGGATAATCCGTGGGCGATTTCTGCCCCCGCCGCTGTCAATTGCTTCTTATATGAGTCCTCAAACCAACAGTTCTTACTCCGTATTGATAATGCATAACGACGAGCTCAGAGAGCTCGGCCTTGGACATCTGAGAGGTAAAGCTCTTTGGCTTCTTTGCACTTTCTTGATAATGCTGTGTTAAGGATTTGACTCTGTTTAGAGATCAGTCACGGACCAGTGTACGTGCACAATAACCAGCAGTTGCAGTCGTGCCATTTACGTAGCACTGTCAACTGGGATGATCTGCTGCAAGAGAACGGCGCGCATGTGGAACCCGCCAGGGACCAAGATGATCCGGAATGCTCGCGTTGTCACAGTAACTGTAGTACCGGATATTGCTGGGGTCCAGGAGGAGACCAGTGTCAACAACGTAAGTCGCAATTTGTCTCCAGTTCATGGCGCTCTCCAAAACAAAGTGCCCAACGTGTCTTTACCAGCGAAACGCGAGAACGCCGAGAAGCTTGCTAAATACAGTACATAGGACGAAAAGGACGAGCGGCACTCTTTTCACTTCGAGAACCCATGCGCAGTCTGCAGTCGATTGAATACGAGAGTGTTCTTATACACACGGCTGTAGTTGTAACATAGTTAAGCCAGAGCTACCGTGTCAGAAAAATCCCGGAAATTTCATTTTGCCAACGGTTTCCATTGGAAACCGTTGACAAAATGCAACTTTCCATGGTGGAGACTGACGCTGTCTGAGGAACATACAACGGATATCTTGTACAAATTGTCGAAAGCGGCAAAAATCGAGTTGGTAACTTGCCAGAACTTCCATTTCATTCCAAGAGTGGAAACATACACATATATATATGGCTAGATACGTACGCAACTACGCACATTTACAGGCCGGCTACAGATCTTTTCGACACGTTTTTTCGTTGTTCTGACACGACACGTATTGCTCGTGTTCCATCAGTATTACCATTCTTTGTTTACTGCGCTTGTTTTAATTTGTTAGTTTAGTTATTTTCCTTAGTTCATTGTGTTTATATTGCGGAATACGATATAATATTATGTATATCAACACAATGCTGGGAGAAAACAAACCGCAGACGACCAGAATACGGACGGAAGGCTCACGCACCGCTGGCGCTGCATTTGTCAAATTGTTATGTTCCGTTAATGATTGTTATGTTCCGTACGCTTTCTCCCGTATTTTGGCCCTATTCCCCTCTGTATTCCATGCACATTCCGTGACATTTTTAAAACTGCATCCGGTATTGCGTGTGCATTCTCCGTATTCTGCAGTTAAATACGAATAGAATAGCAAACCCATTAAGAAATGCACCACAGAATACAAGCGGAATACCGAAAGAATACTACAGTATACGGGACGATAAGATGACACTGCGTCACAAAAGCGCGCCCAAAAGATAAACTGAAACATAGGCACAGCCAAAAATCGTCAAAATTTACGGGGGCAGTTTCAAATGTTAACGACTGTAACTGGCAAAAAGGCCCCCCGAAAAGTGCAGCCTATCCGACAGTCAACATGCCCTCGTAGAACAACTGGTACGCAATTAACAAATCAATCTGGGCCATGAAGGTGCGGAAGACGGCGACCAGTTGTTTTCTTGTGAAGAGAGAATTGGTTGTGAACAAAACGCTTTCATCAAACAATTACAGTAGGACCGCCGTGGTTTTGCTTCGTTCGTGCTGTATTTACGTCTCCCCTTAACCCTGCGCAATTTTCCAGTGGTGTGTTTTCTTGCTTCTCGTTCTGTCGACTAAGTAACTCGGTAGAGCTCTCCAAGTGTGTTTTATTGAGCAGTCACAAAGACCATCTGTGTAAAGCAGTGTGGGCTGAAGCGTTGCCATGGTCCGGGTCCTTCGGATTGTTGCCATCCCGAGTGTGCTGCCGGGTGCACTGGACCGGGTGCTAACGAATGCAACGCATGCCAACATTTCGTCAATGATGGGGAATGCGTCGACATGTGTCCGGCACTGGAAAAATATGATTCCGTTCACTTCGCCAGAGTTCCAAATCCGGACGGGAAACTGTATTTTGGCACTGTCTGTGTAAAAGAATGCCCTGAAAATTTCCTGAGAAATGATCAGTATTGTATAGCCAAATGTCCGGCCGATAAGCAGGAAAAGGATGGAGCGTGTGTTGCCTGCAATGGAACTTGTCCAAAAAGTTAGCAAACTTACTAGTTATTACTATCCAGTGTGAACAAAAGACTGTAGTAAGATTAAGGGGAAATTCTGCGCATTGTCGGAAATCTTGGCGAAATCACAGCAGCCGCCGACCTGTAAAGTTTGTATCAGCCTTCATGACTGTTCATAACTGCCAGAACATCGACAAGCAGTATTTTGAAATCGTCTTGGGCACGCAACGTCCGGCTATTGCGCAAAAGCGGCCAGACGTTTAAACACATTTTCTTCTACAATAACTTAGCGTTTCATCCAAACTTCTTAAAGCGTTTTTCAAAAATGCACATACATGTGATGATCGTTGTGACCAACACTCAGCCCGGAGGCACGTTTCTACAGTCTTAAAATGCATTTCAAAAGTTTTCAAACTGATTTTAAAATTTCACAGCCTCCAGGCTGAATGTTGATCGGAATGATCATCTTACACTCTATGTGTGCGGTTGTGATAAAAGATTCAAGAATTTCGGGTGGAACGCTGAGTTTTTTCCGAGGGAAATGCGTTGAATCTTTCGCCGCTCTACGGCTCTGGTGCAATAGCCGGACATTGCGCGCACAGACCGATTTGTATACTATTCTACCGAAGCGAAGGTCTTCTATACTCAGCAAAACTGCGGTTTTTGGTATTTGCGTGCCGGTCACCATGGCTGTGCAAAATTTGCCGCTATGAGCTCACCAAAACTGAAGTTTGGTGTCTGTGTATCGGTCACCATGATGGCGCAATTTCCAGCCCTGTTTACTCACCAGAACTTGGGTTTTGGTGTTGTGTGTGTCGGTCACCGTGATTGCGCAATTCGGTTTAGCGGTGGAACAAAATGAAGCGGTTTGTGGTGGAACCAACTTTTCGTTTTGAAATCCATCAGTATCAAACGAAAACGGAATTTTCCAGGCATATTGTGCGATATTTCGTCGGTTACAGTAACATTATCATCCCTGTTTCGTTTGCTTATTTTGCCAAGTTTGTTGAAGAGCTAACGCTCCGGCTCATGTACCAGGACCATTCGCAGGCAACGTATTAAACCAATAAAACAGAATTCTGACGACAACGTGTGGTCCAGGCCAGTACACCTACTTCATGCTTCTGTCAGTCAGTGCCCGCTACGGCGGAGTGCACTTTGCTAGTTGTCGATTTTCTGGCCATTACGAACAATAATGAAGGCTAGTGCAAACGTTACAGGTGCCTAGGCGCTGTTGCAGTGGTTTTCTCCAATACCTATGACACGCAGAATCTTTCCTTAAGCAAGTCGTAAGATACTGTTTCTTTTTCTTTAGCATGTACCGGTTTCAACGGAATCAGATTGATTTCATCACAAACGTAACTCTACAGCGTTTCCAGAACTGTACTGTTGTCGAAGGGAATCTGGTGATTTCGAAAGATTCATTTAGCGAACAGTTTGAAGATCCCACTGCCGAAGGTTTGTTTGCGGAAGGCGGTTCGTTTCATGAAGACCCTGAAACGGGGTCGACCAGTAAGTTTGCTGTTCATCCGGGCGTTGAGCCTCGCCAGCTGGAACAGTTGTCAACCGTCAGAAAAATTACCGGATACCTGAGAGTTAATGTCGCTGGCGAAAATGTAACGGATTTATCGTTCTTGCGCAATTTAGAGACCATTGAGGGCCGGAATTTATTTGATTCGTACGTAGAAAGTGGAGCGGCGCTGACCTGCAGGTTCAGTATAAAATAGCTTGCTTTCATTAGTCGCTTCGCGTTGTACATCGGGGGCAACCAGAACCTCCGGTCCCTCGGTTTAAATTCTCTCAAGACAGTCAAAGCTGCAGAAACTGGGATCATGGATAACCCCTTGCTGTGCTACGGTGACCAAATCGCTTGGAATAAGATACTTCGTGTTCCGTCGCAAGCAGTGGTGAACAACAATCGAGACAGAAACCAGTGCGGTAAGTCGCCATTCAGCCAGAGCGGCGATTTAGATATACACTGTTGTATTAGTACTAAAACATCATACAATCCAAAAGAGCCAAACCTTTTCAGTAGACAGTCAGTAGAGCTTTGTTCTGCAGTAAGTGCTTTTACTATGGCTTGGGGCAGCCTTGGGCTACTGCAGTAAAATAATAATGATAAATAATTGGTGTATGCCCAACGGCAAACCAAATTACGATGATTCCTCTATGTATCCTGAGATTCCTGACATAAGCCTGTTATCTTGTTGACAAATTATCAAACTGAGAAAGATTCAATGAGTATCGTTCTGTTTGTTTGAAGCTGACTTGCATCGCCAGTGGAAGACAGGAGGCCGACAACTAGACACTTTTGGCTTGCTGGTCCAACAACTAGACGCGCTGTTGTCGGATTCTTTGTTGTCTGTCGTAATTTTTATGGGTTTGCATATGCTGGGTGGGTTGTTGTTCTTGTTGACAGATTTGGTGAATATCAGAGAAGAAAAAAAGCTGAGCGGAACTTTGCAGCACAGAATACCATGGACTGTCTAGTTGTTGGAGCCGTTGCCGCGAAGTGCCTATCTGTAGTTGTAGGTGTCCTGCTTTGTAACGAGTGTAACAGCGCTCTCTTTAGTGGCGGCCGGGGAAAAGTGTCATTCCGAGTGTGCGCCCGACGGCTGCTGGGGTCCAAACCAGAACCAGTGCTTGTTCTGTGCCCATTACACTTACAAATCGGTTTGTCTACGCGACTGTGCAGCATGGAATGTGTCCGACTCCGTGATGCTATATCACGGTAGCAACAACGTATGTGCACCGTGCCATGAGCAGTGCCGTGGCGGTTGCATGGGACCGGTGAGATTCTCCTGTTTTACAAGGAAACATTTGCTGCATTGACTGATGAGTGTGCGCTATGTTGTACAGAGTGAGAATAACTGTACGGCTTGCCTCAATGTGAAAGATGGACCGGGTTGTGTGGCGATGTGCCCCATGTCCAAATACGTTGACTCACGAAATGTATGCCAGCAGTGCCACAAACTGTGTACGGACGGGTGCACCGGCCCGGGATCATTTGTCGGTCAAGCAGGATGCACATCTTGTCAAGCGGGAATTGTCAGCGAAGGCTCGACGAACAGGGTAAGCACTGAATTTACATTTTGGCATGGCCCAGAACCACTTTCCCCTTGCGACCACAGACACGCTATGATTACCAAATTATCCGGGTCGATACGTTGCTTGCCGGTTCACTGTACTATCTTTGTGTGCAGATAGATTGCTTACCGGCGGAAGCATCGTGCCCTGCACGATATTTCTCAACGATCACCTACAACGAAACCGGCGCACTTGCAACAATGCTTGGAAAGAAGATGTGCCAGCCCTGCCACCCATACTGCACGAAATGCCGTGACGGTACTGTGTACAACTGCCAAGAATGCATGTTTTTCAAAGTGGATGGACAGTGCGTCCTAACCTGCCCCAATACAACGCACTACATTGAGGAGGGAGCATCTCTGTGCCAGCGCTGCAACTCGGACTGCAGTATGCGGGGATGCAGTGGATCCTTGTCGTCGCAGTGTGTGTCGTGCCGATTATACCGTGACTATTACGATCCAGACGCACCGCACCTCTTCAACTGCACCAGTCAGTGTCCGGCCGAGCGGTTCTACAGCACGAATCAGCCCTCAGATCCGCAGATTGTCCTAGATCCATCGGAAGGTCTCTGCACCAAGGATGATCCTGCCGCGTAAGTCTGCACTGCTGTTAGTACACGCTCGCATAATGTACTTTGTTTTAGGGCGAAAAGCACCAAGAACCTTATTATTGGTGTGGTAACAGCCGTCGTTGGGGTCATCATCATAGTGATAATTGTTCTTGTTCTGTGGTTTCGCATCAAGCGATCCAAGATCCAGTTAGAGACCTTGATCATCCAGGACAAGTTTGCTGGCATCGAATTAACGGAACCGTTGGAACCGACGGACAACAAGCCCGATACGTCCAAGCTCCGGCTGATCAGCGAACAGGAACTGCAACACCGCGAACAGCTAGGACAAGGAGCCTTCGGCATTGTGTACAAGGTGGGAAATTTATCATCGGTGTTTTGTGCCATTTTCACAACAAAACACTTGTACAGGGTTTGTGGTTACCCCCCAATGAAAACCTGAAGATTCCGGTTGCAATAAAGGTTCTGAAGGAAGGCGTTAATGCCGACGCTGTTAAAGAGATTTCAGATGTGAGAGCTGGAGCTGCTGGTTACCGCCGTTGTAAAAGTGACCTGCGTATCGGTTTCAGGAGGCGCATGTCATGGCATCCGTGAATAATCCGCATTTAGTGACTTTACTAGGGTTGTGCATGAGTTCCCAAATAATGCTGATAACACAGCTGCTGCCGCTGGGATCACTGTTGGACTATGTCAAGAAGAACAAAAAGAGCATCACGTCACGCACTTTGCTGAACTGGTGTTCGCAGATCGCCAAGGTAAGACTGCCGAGAATGTACTTTGCGTTGCGAGGCTGTCGAAATCTTTGAGTTCTAGGGCATGAAATATTTGGGGAAGCGTCACATGATCCACCGTGATTTGGCTGCACGCAATGTACTGGTGGAACGACCCAACTGGGTGAAAGTAACCGACTTTGGACTGGCTCGTATCATGGACTGCCACGAAGATTCTGTCAAATCCAGCGGTGGGCTGGTATGGAAAACACTGACTTCTAAAATATGAGCTAGTCACCTGACAAGATTGCTGCATAGATGCCAATTAAATGGCTGGCTCCGGAATCTATTGGGCGCGGCTTGTACAGTCACAAAACTGATGTGTGGGCCTTCGGTGTCACAATCTGGGAAGTGTTGAGTTATGGACAGAAGCAATTCGAGAACGTTCCCGTCAGAAAACTGTACAGTGTCCTGCAAAGCGGTGAACGCCTGCCGCAGCCCCTCATCTCCACCCTGGACGTGTACATGCTGCTGTTGAGGTGCTGGAGCTCCCACCCCGAAAGTCGGCCGACCTTTGAAGACCTAGCTGAAGAGTTTGGCAAAATGACCCGCGATCCCGGTCGTTATCTGGTCATACCCGGCGATGAGTACTTGCGTCTGCCGGACTATACGGCGGACGACCAGCACCGCCTGTTCGGCGGCATGGAAGATGTGGGTTCCGAGAAGCTTATGCTGGCTGAAGACTACATCAATCCACGGGCTGCTGGTTGCGACCCACAGGTCAGCACTGATCGGTACTTCTATTATTATTGTCGCACAACGTCGGAGAATCCGGCACTAAAATCTGTTAACGAGTAGTCGTTAGGTATTGGTCATTCAAGATTCCCTACGTGCGGACCTCTTGATAAAAGCTCGAGAAATGGCTAGTCTAACCTATCACTGCTCGATCCAAAGCTCCGGTGGTTCTGTAATCTGTTTTAGTGTGTTAGTAGTTTTTTTGTTCCTAAATCCTAATCAATCAGTTGATCTTGGTTTTCCATGCAATATGGCTTTGCGGAAAAGCTCCCTTTCGAAATCACAGAATTATATCTGCAAAGTAGTAATGCTCAGATAGTAATAGCATCCAATTTCTGCAGCATCCCGACGACGGTCCGCCTGTTCCTCGATACACACCGGATCCTGTTGCACTTGCAGGAAAGCGTAAGGATTTTCCTTGTGGTATTGTGTGTTTATGTTGACCAGTGTTTGCGTGTGTAGATACCGATATACATTATGATACATCAGAACCACCGCCTGTTACTTTGGCTGTGAACAACCAATATCTGGCTGCAACAGATAGCTCTGCGGAAACGACCTACTTAGATCTGAGCGAATCGCCCAAAGCTGAGAGTAAAACCACGCTACAACGGCATAACATCACCATCTGAATATAACTCAGGAGCCACAACCAGACACGTTGAATTTGTTGTTTCAAAAATTAGACACCCAGTGCACAGTCTGTTGGTCGCGACTTTCTTGTCTAATATTTTTGTTGTCTATAGTCGTAATTTATCTAGGTATGTATTTATATGTATGTATATGCACCGACAGGCTGGTAAGATTTGCGACATCGGACCGTTATCCGAGCAAACACGGCAATCAAACGTTAGATAAACAGTTGCCATCCGGTTGATATGCACTACTCGGTAAATGATCGACTTTATGTATCACTGTCGCCGTATACTTTTGATGTAGAATTCTGCTCGAATATCTTCGTTGCTGTTCGCACATTGTTGTATGCTATGCCTCTTGTTATTTGTGAGGCTCGTGCCCCTGAAGTACTACTGCACAGTGACAGAACCTGAGTGGCAGAAGTAGCCCTGTTTGCTACGTACCGGTAGTATTAAGTCTGACAAGCGCCTCTTTTCAACATTTGCATAGATCAGTAGTCAATTGATTTGCGGTGGACTAACACGCAAGCTTGATCTCAGGTTGCTAATCTCATTATTGTCACCCAGTAGCAAACCTTGTTGTTGTGTAAATTAATTTTGTAGTTTTTATAGTTTTTACAACGTATGTCACTGTCCACACTCCAACATGCAATGTACAACCATTAGAACCATTAAACATTGATTACATAAGATTACGCATAAATATATTGCAAACGAGGGTATGAGGGCACTTTTGAACATGGCGATTATTAGTATGTTTTACCACGCCGCGTTAAGGCAGTCCAAACTTAATAAAAACATAGACATTTAATGAAACCAATGTACAACGAAGTACAAGGACTATGGCCCGTTATCCGCATTCAATGCTCTGATCATGAACACGAGCAGTTACATGCTTTCGCTGTAACGGTTTTGTCTTGCAGTAGTTCGCTTGATAGGAGTACAACCGTGCCCAGTGTTGCTATTACCTGCCAAAAACAGAAAAAGCGATTTCATTACTGTGTTAGAATGGAAACACATTCAGTGTGTTACCTTAAAAAGAAGTGCTTGGTTTACAATTACACCTCCCGCTTTAAGATGCAATCGGAATGTGGAGCAATTCTGATGGATTTCATCCATTAACAATTTCAATTCTTCCTTTTCCTGTTAAATCAATAAGTGCTTGAAACTAGGCAGGTCATTGAACGAGGTAGAGAAGACGTGGGGTATCGCAAAAATAATGTCTCAGTATGCCGTGTGCCCTACCTGGAATGTTCCAAGCATCCTTCGCCGTAATTTATGTGGTAATTGATGGACCACTTCTCCAAACGAGTTTTCCTGCAAGTAAACAACCGGTATCTAAGTAAGCATGCCACTCACATTACCAGTGATATCCGCTGGAATGCTCTTTACACTACTGCAGTGAATTCTATGATGCTGCCAAACTCGGTTACTGAATCCTGCGATCCGGCATTCCGTGATTGCTTGTTATCAACAGAAATTTTACCGCGCTGTTAGAGCATAACGTGATCTGGGTAGAGCAGATGTATAAATATGCACAGGTGTCTTATCTCTTAACATACCTTGTCCTCGATGCCTAAGGCTGGGAGAATTGGGAAAACCAAAATGATGCACCAAAGCCCAACAGCGGGGAGGTTGGGATAATTCGGCTGCTCGTCTAGCAGGTTAGCGTCAAATAAGTACACTGCAGCAATTACTGAATCGAACAGAAGCGCCCACCCTGTACTTGCGGCAAAGATTTTGTTCAGCTCTTTAGAAAAATCAAACAGAATGATGTGAAAATCGCTAACGGATTTGAGTCGTTGACAAATTGTCGACATTTCCTGGTCCGCGTCGACCGCGTCTAGCTGGTCGTGGAGCACTTCCAAAGCCTTCTTCATGAGAACCAGAGAATAAAATAAGGTCACTTGAATCATGAAAATATAAACGAGCCCCGGATAATAAGTAGCGAACCAGAAAAGTGTCCGTTCCCAGCCCAAGAATTTAATTCCAATAGCCATCATCGCCGGACTCAGCTCATTCGTCAAATATTGCAGATCGATTTTGATGTCATCATGAAACAAGAAAGTAGAGAGATCCCAAAAAAGATAAGCGATCATACCAAACATCACTGCAGAAAGAACGTACTGGGGACCACAGCATTTTCCTAGTTCCTTAACAGCTATGTTTCCATGTTCGAATGTAAAGGTCAGAAGCTTCTTGGTATCTGTCACAAAGTGGGCACCACTTTTGGGCCACAAGAAAGCCAAGATGATGACCGGCGAGCGAATCGGTACGATCCATAACGCGGCTGTAGATGCCAAATCTTTTAGCGAAACCCGTTTTCCCTTTTCCCGCGAAAGCACTACTACATAGTTAATATGGATGATTGATGAAGTTAGTGCAGCAGAAATGACGAGAAGTCTGATGGTATAATGAACAGCGCGTTCAGCCAGTCGCTTTTTCGTACCAGAGGAGATGCCAACGTTCATACCGATGGTGTTGTATAGAAATCTAAAAATGGGAGTTATCCTATTTGGAAAACTTTCAGCTACGTACGCTTCTGCCATTGCAGTATCCCACTGTATACAATCCTTCACTTATTCGATAAGCTACCACGCTCGCTCTGCTCACTGCAGAGTGTAACTATAGGTATTCGAATGGAAAAATATGAAAGTACTCAGGTTCTAGTTACCGAACACTAAACAAGACTGTGGCATAAAAGCAGCTACCAAAGCTATATGAACGGGAATACCGCAAAATGTGCCCACGGCTCGGTCAAATCGACTGAGGCGAGCCATTAACTCGACTTATTGCAAATTTGGCTCCAAAACCCTGACCGAATCACTGACTTTTGAGGCGGAGTTTATTTCAACTGAAACGACTACCTAGCCGGGTCAAGTCGCCGAGTCAGCCAAAAAGTCGCATGCATGGCGACTGACGAGAGTAAATGATTTTCTTTGCCTTCTTGTATTTTTTCCGGTTTCTTTTTTGGTCGGATCTGGCGAATATTATCAGCATAAAACAACTCATCGATAGCATTGCTTTCTTGTTGACATTGCTGAACTGTGAAATGGTGATAATTTTTTTGTTCGCGGTTTCTGGGAACTCCATTTGATACTTAATTCAAAAGTTTAAAGCAAAAATGTACCACTAAGTTCTAGATCTGGTCCGCGTCTTTGAACGATTATAACAAAATCTTCTCCTGACGTTTTTCAAAGTTGATTAAAGCGCAAGTGATATCAAGCCCACTTGATCTGAACGCAAGACCATATATGCAGTTAGCTGTTCATTGATTAATTTCCTTTCATTTTTTGCGTCAGCTATACCTGTCGTAGTTCCATGTCGATTCTTTTCTCAGGTCGTCTTGTCAGGAAGTCGACTCGGAAGACTGAAGTTGATCGGCTGGCTCTGGAAGCTTAACTCAAGTTGCTGTAATTCGAGTCGCCTCATTCTGGGTGTTTTGAGTAGCAGACTAGATCGAAATGTTGACCAATCGAGTCCAATCGAGTTGAAAGCTAGAGTTTTTGCAAACACTATAGAGATTTGAATTATTGATCAAACTATGGTATTTCCTTTTATGTAAACTTGCCTCTACACGTTCAAACTGAACAGGAGATGACAAACACGTTCTCGAATAACCAGCGGTGGAGCGTCCGGTGTTTTCACGCGGGCGCACCGCCACTTAATTCCTGGAGAGCCAACTTGTCCCGGCTGTCATGCCCCAGATACATCGATCACCAAATGAGCTAACAGTCTCGCCCGATGCCCAACTCGGATTCTGTTACAGCATTGTGCCAACATGTTATACCGTGAAAAGCATTCACTTGCGGCATTTGGTGTGCGGCGTTGTTGCAACGGCACGCGTACTGTACACAACAGCGAAGGTAATCCGACTTGGAGTGCTCCATTAGTCGCATATGTCACGCGTCGTGTACTCACTGGCAAAAAAGGTCCCTTCGGGAACAGTGTCCTCGCGGACACGCGGTAATACCCTTCCCGGATCACCTTTCTCGGAAAAAAAGCTATGTCCGTCGGTAAACACGTCCCCTAGCTGCTAAAACAGTCCTGAAAACAGTTTACAGGGAGACACGTCTGGGGAGATATGTGATATGACTGCCGGCCAGAGATGTTATCAGCTTGGACTGGAGCGCTGTTCGAAGTTCCAGGATTTCATGGTGTCATCCCCTTGCGAGCGGATAGTTTCGCTTTTCAGTTTGCTGAAATATGTATAGCTTGTCTCCATTTGTTTTGCCTCATGTTACCACCTCTGTATTGTTGACTCCTATGTACCGAAAGTACGGTTTAGAATCGATTCTTTTGAACTTGCACTAAAAACGCATTGGTACATAAGGATCGTTTTAAACTAATACCAGCACTGTTGCTTAAATAAAAAGCAAAACTTTAATGGCAAGGGGACCAGGGGTTATGACATTGCTAGCGTTAAAGATTACCACGGCAGGAACATTACTCTTGTTTAAATTATAAAAAGTTTTAAACAAATTGAAATCCACAAAATTTGCCAAAGCTATTCTGCCGCAGTGTGTATTTTAAAGGTCACAGTAACTGGTTGGATACTTTGCCGTAGTCTAAGCTAAAGTAGCTGGTTGGCAGCTTTGCCGCACTGCGCGCGTTGCATAGATGGTTGGCTATTTTGCCGTACATTTACCGCTCGCAGAACGCATTGTGCGTACCCGTTCGAGGTGCTACTTTTTCATGGCTGCGGCTGTGGTTTTACTGCTGTATTCAGGATTACATCGCTGTGCCGCACTTTTTCCATTTGATTTCACAATTATGCTCTCTGATGTGTTCAAATTTCATCGCTGTAATGCGTTTTATTTCTGGTTTTGCTGCTAACTTACACTAAGGATTACAGCAGATATTGCGATAAAACTTGTCAAAGGTCACCATATAACCTCTGCGCATTAGCACAATCAACATGGATGCATTTCTGCGCTACGGACATTCAAATACATCCGTTAACGAACTGATTGTGAGCCAGGCGTTGGACAAATGTCGTGATTGAAAAAAAGTTAACTTTTAAAAATGTACCCAAGTATTGTGTGATACGTTAAAACATGCGATTAAACCCCACAAGTATCACAGAATCGCCATGATTCCACTAATCGCGCAAAGATCAAACTAAACGCTACGGGTCATTCTTAAGTTAACGCATCAAATTCCGCAATGCAAGAAAACATTGAACCTTGAGCCCTTGGGGGGACCAAAATTATGACTGCTGTTCTGCTGACAATGCAAGCCAAAACTTTGAGCAGCGTTCAGGTGCGCGTACTGGGTTGGAGTGACCATTGAACTAGAAAAATGTGCTCGTAATTACTGCACACCAAGGAGCAGGAGCAGCAGTATCCTTTACGGCATATCTTGTTTTATTTTTTTGACTGCATTTGCGTACTTACGCACTTAGGTATCCTACTTACGTACGCTGTCACGGACTTACGCACTTATGTACGTACATGCTCACTCGTGTTCTTACTTTGTTGACACGAACAAGGCAACAATCCCAAGCCCCATATTCAAAAACACTCTCACAACGCGTATGTAGCCACATAACTAACCCATGATCTCTAAAAACATATTTCTGCTGCTGTGAGGCAGCTGCGCCCCTTGGGGGCAATCTATTTACAATGTATACATATACGGTATATAATGTTACGCATACTGCACGACGGTACGGCTGGCGGAGTTCGTTTTAGTCTGGTGCTTTCAAGCTCCTCCAATTAAAATCAGAAACCTTTACTTCTAAACCGTTTCAGCACGATCAGCAATATCGAAATGGACAGAAACTGAGTCGCACCAAGTTTTTCCGGTAGCCAGTATTATACTGTTTTATAACAAATACCGTTTAAATCATAATTATCAAAATATATATGAGTCCTATAACAGGACTCCAAAAAACCGAGAAAATGTTCGAGAAACTGTCCAAGTCTTCAGGATTGTTTAACTGAAGTGCTTCTTGTGTTGTTGAATGAGCTTAATAGTATGTGATTAAAAGAAACTTGGCCCGCCACCGTGCAGTCGTTTACGGTTATATATGTACATACATTGTACTGTATAAACTACAATACAGATTTACACCCAAGGGGCACTGCTGCTTGAAAACAGCCAGAAATATTTTTTAGAGGTCATGGGGTCACTACAGTATGTATTAATATAAGCGTTTCCAGAACTTTTCCCTTGTAAGCTTAGAATTGCCGGCTGGCTGCAGTTTTCAGCTCGTGACCGCAGGCCGAGTGTTTTCGGATATTTATTAGGTGATACTTATTTGGTTTATGATATTCTATTACTCTTTGGACGTTTCTTTGTGGAGTTGCTCTTCTCCCAGTCCATGACTTACTTGTGGATAGGAGAGCCCCTTTTTGAAATGAACGATCAGCCTGCCTATAGAAGTACAGTTCTTTTATGACTTTCCGGATTGCACTCTGCAGTGTGAAACGGATCGAACTTGATTACGTTAAAACACACTGCAATGTTGACTTGTGTATACACTAAACTGTTGTCGTTTTTTTGTCGCTGCTTTTGTCTGTTATTTGTTTATTGTTATCTACAGAATAAACTGTCTTTTTATTCACCTGCGGTCCCGTTCTGTGTGTGTATGTTGTTTGTTTTTCTTCTTCACAAATGTCGTGATGTCCTCTGCGTAAAGGTGGCAATGCCCCGTTGCAAGGAGACAGAACTCTTGTAATTATACGTAATCGATGCAGCTTCGCTGAACATGTAAACAACAAATAAAAAACTTGTCCAAATTAGCCTCATGGGACCTTTGCCAAGTCGGCTGGACATTACCAGGCTGAATTTCTATGAACACGACAGCTAGTGGCGTTAGCTTTAGGGAGTCAAGTGCCGGGATCCGTTAAGAAGGGAGGACATAATTGCCGGTGGTGTTTCGGGCGCTGTAGCCAGAGGGGACCTAATTGCCGGCGATGTCTGGGTGTATTATGTCCCACTACCCACACTACCCAGACCCCGCCGGCAATTAAGTCCCCTCTGGCTACAGCGCCCGAAACACCACCGGCAATTATGTCCTCCCTTCTTAACGGATCCCGGCAATGGACTCCCTAAAGGCTAAAGCTAACACCACTAGCTGTCGTGTCGATAATGTTTATTTCGGGAACTGGTCACAATGATTGCGGTGGTAGCGCTTGGTGGCGGGTCTTGGATCGCCAGGATTTTCAGGTTTACGTCATAGGTCTGTTCTGTCACCAAGTATGCGCGAGGGTTACGGTTTTGGCGATGGTTACAAGGGGGGCTCGGCAAAAAAGTCCGGGGGGACTTTATTGCCGGTCACATATGTTCAATAAGGAATACCGAACACTATTTCTCTTTATTATTGCCAAATGCTAATGAAAATAACATGACCGTTGTTCTTCGGTTTGGTCTATGGTTTGCATCGGTGCTGGAGCATGCTGCATGACATTGTCTTTATACATACCACGAAAATTGCATACTATAATAATAATAATAAAGGGGTTTATTGTCCTTTGCAACGGGGCTGGCCCCCTTAGAGCAACAGACAGCATACTTGAAATATCCAAAAATCCAAGAATAAATGAAACGATTACTACATAGAGAATATGCAAGAAGATGTTTGCGGAAGTTACAACAAAAGCAAATGTTTTTTTGTCCTTGATAGTTCTGTCCAGACTATGCTATCCAACGCGTTCCGGAAGGCGCTTAGTGTTCTGTAAGCGGTAGAGGGCAATTCCAGTTCATTCCACAGCTCAGTCAGTCGACTCCAGTACATCCATCAGAGCAGGGAACGGTTGTTCCACAGGCGGTCGTAGGGGCCGGTTTCAGAGGATGCGGATGGCGCAGCAGGCGATCCAGTGAGCGAGTGTTCCCTGCAATACACTCGACAGCAGAAACCGATGGCGCATAAGGTAACACAAAAAGTACACCAAGAGGAAGTATGCGAAAATGCAACTTGTACAATACCGCAAGCGATTTTTTCACCCGCCTGATTTCTACACAGTCCCAATTTAATTCCGATAGCCTTCCATGATAGTCGGATTCTGCGCTACCAAGTCTTACGCTTTTGACAAACTTATGGATACACTTTTCAAGCTTAGCGCGGCACATTTTTGATACCGGTTCACAAACAACTGAACAGTAATCAAGAAGTGGGAACACCCAAGATCCTCATATATAAGATGCTTTTTTAATGCAAGTTTCAAACTAATTGGTTCAAAGCGATATGTGTGGTACAAGCGTGTCACTGCGTGTGTGTTTTTTTTGGTTTCTTCAAAATTGCGCAACAGTCAGATGCTGCGCGTGCAGAAATCGTTTTTCACAATCAACTACGTTAGCGCTTTGACTATCAAAAACAATACCGCATATTGTATATCGTTCAGACCGCGCACACGAAACTTTTCCAGCAAAACATACGAAAACAACAGGTCACCAGCCTTAATTATGAAGTTCAAGTGTTAGCAGACTTTGCTAGATGTGAAGAAACACAACAATGTAAGTATAATAAAGGAAAATCTGCGGACTGTGGACGACCGGTATAATAGCTGGTCATCATCAGGTAAATGGGTAAACCGTGGCGGACAACCGGATATGAAGCTGATGTACTGTTGTATGGTTTTTGAACAGCGTGTCAGCATCCAACGAACTCTCAGTGAACTTTAGTGATGCATCATCTCTCGAGCCGTGCTATTAATCGCTGCTACGGGGCTGGCGCAGTGACGGTTTTGTTGCCACTGGCAGTTGAAGTTCCATTCCTAATCGGGGTCAGCGGATTGGAGGGGTTCAATCCTGAACGAGGACTCTTTATTATGCCATGGGTTCCACTGTTGAATAACAAGCAGGCAATGACCGCCATTAGAAGCAAATAAAGTTTGCCTAACATTTTTCCGATGTTCAACTACAGCAGCAGAAAGTTGTGCAGGTATTGCAAAATCAGTACTTTATTGCTCAGAATTCGCACTTGCTTGACAACTGACAATCGTAGCAGTATGGCTTGCTGTCTGAATTACGGCTTATATGACCAAGGAAATGTTGCCGCAAGGTGTTTACGTACATAATCACCAGCCATACAGGTTTCAGGATGCCTTTCGTTAGTTGCTTTGTTGTGTAATCAACTTCCTTGTCGAAATTGCTCCGGGAAATCCATAGCTGGAAAGCCTTTACCTGCTAGTATGCTACGTATAACCATAACCGACAACTTGCAAGTCATTAGAATTGTTTTTCGGAAGTAATTAAATTCTGTCAAGCGGGAGAGGATATGGTTGTAAATTATGGCAAGATCCGCTGCCACTTCTGATTTATGATCTTTTTTAATAACAGTTAATGCGACAAACGTTCTATAACGAGTGGATTTGCCGCTGGAGAAAAACCTCCAGAAATTACAGAGTAGGTATGACTAACCAAAACTTCCGAACCTGTCTGTCGCTCACAGCGTGCTCAGGTAATTTGTGCGGATTACCGGTAATTAGATACATTGCAACGAATCACTAGTTAAAGCCTCCGCGTATCCCTGTGTATGTTAAATTTGCTCCACCATGTCTGCGAACAACTCAGGTCTCACAAATCGCCATGAAAATTTATTTCGAACTTTTTTTCAGTAACTGGAATGTGGGATGTATTGCTAAGTTTTCCGCTTCCGTGAACTTTCTCTTTTCATGCAGCTGTTGTTAAAACAGTTATTTTCCGGAAGAGACCAGATAATGAATGACGTGTCCCAACACATCGCCCCTCAAAACACAGCCCCAGGAGTCAGGACGAAGGTCTCTGTGGTGCATTTCGTTCCACAACTTTTCAAACCACAGATATTTGTTCCGGAGTGAAATTTCGGAGACATTCGTTATTCGTGCCCAATAAAGACTTATTAGAAGTCAGTAACAAGTAATACACCCGCGACTGCAAGCTACAGGTGAATCAGTGCAAGAGATAGCTTGTAGTCCGCGGTAAAATATAAAACATAAGCTAAGGAGAAAAAAAATAAAATATCGCATAATATAAACGGAATACGGGAATAATACGTACAAGCAGGAATCCTGCTGCAGGAACTGCCAGGATACGGTTAGAATACTGTACGCGCAAAAACACAGAACGATTACTGTATAAAAAGTACTGCGGTGTGTTCTGCTGTAAGGGGCATTGACGGAATTCCGTACCTATGTATACGTATTCGCTTGAAGCGCTTCATTCCGCCCGAGATTTTCAGGTGTTCTTCCAGTATTCAGCCTGTACTCTAGATGCGGTGTATCTCAAAACAAAATTATGGAGTACGAGCACAAAGTAGAACACAAGCGGAATATACTGGGAAAAAGCAGCAGAATATTGACAAAACACGGCTAAATATGCACAGGATACCGGTACATACTAGCCGTTAAAATGCTGCTGCATACATGTACAGCGTGGAGAATCCGGACAGTTTTAACCTTGATTCCAAAAATTCGTTGTACAATTTCAGTACAGTAGCATACACTGGTCGCTGAACATGCCAGCTTGTATCCAGCCAATCTTTATTGAGCACCTTATGAAATACAGCTATAAAAATTCTCCAAACACAACAAAAGAAACTCTCGCACAATCACCTACTATTGAGCCACATACACTGTACCATCACAATAGCGAAAAACCAAAAAGCTGGCAACTCCCTTACGACTGCTGCACAACGAAAGCTTGTGTTGTCGCGTCGAAACCGCCGTTCTGAACGAAACCCGCTTGCGAGCTAAACATGGTCCCGGATAAATCCTGCGTCAGGAACGCATTAGCCGTTGTCCAGTCCGTATTCATTGGAGCAAATGTTGTTGTCTCCAGATTGAAATTGTTATTGTTGTTCACAGGAGCAAATGTCGTTTCAGCATTGAAATTGTTGTTGTTGTTCATCGAGGCAAATGTCGTTGATTCAACGTTGAAATTATTGTTATTGTTGAGCTGAGCAAATGTTGTCGATTCAACATTGAAATTGTTGTTGTTATTTAGCGGAGTGAATGTTGTCGTTTCGACATTGAAATTGTTGTTATTGTTTTGGGAAGAAAACGTTGTCGTCTCGAAATTATTAAAGTTGTTGTTGTTGTTCATCGGAGCAAAGGTTGTCGATTCAGCGATGAAGTTATTGACGTTATTCGCTGCCGAAGTCCAGGTATCGACATTACTGGAGAACGGTGTCGTAGCAAAAGTATCCCCAAAGGATGATCCACTTCCGCCGGAAACGGGAACATTACTGAAACCCGTAGTCACTTCTCCTAAAGGCGCGGTAGTTGGGAAGAATGGTACGCCCGTTGACGTATCAAACGACGGAAAACCGGTGTTCGCGAAACTGGAAGTTGTCGTTTCCCAGTTTCCCGATGTAGAGCCGGTAATAGCGTTGAAGAAACCGGAAGCTGTTGTATCGAAGAACTGTCCGCCTGTGTTGGTATTGCTGTTGAAGAATCCGGTTGTTGTGTCAAAGGATTGAAACC
>JAQGAU010000758.1:0-24239 GCA_034698045.1 Paramacrobiotus richtersi | reverse complement strand
GGTTACCTCACGTACAACACCGACTCGGGGGTTGCCCAGCAGAACCCAGATGACGTCAACGTGGTCAACTACTACACCAGCAAAGGAAAAAGCCGGGAGCCAACTCGCACTCAAGCGTCGGAGGTCATCAAGCAAGAGAAGCGCCGCTATGTCAACGGCTCCTGCGTCACCATGTTCGAGATCAGTGAATTCACCACCGACGGACGCCAGTTCGGGCCTATTTTCGACGTCGATGCCAAGGGTGCCATCGTCAGCGAGAGTGAGAAAATTGCTTTAGAATTTAGACCATGACTGTTAGGATTCCATTACTGTAAAGCCCCTAAAGCCCGATTCGGAACTGCTCTTCAATGCGCAGCAGTTCAAACAATCTCAGAAGTAGCAGACGTTTTTAGATAGCCAAAGGTCATGTTAAGCTGTCATATGCTAAGCAGAATTTCTTGAGAATAATTACAATAATTCGGCTTAGCCTATAACAGCTTAAAATGGCCTTTGCGAATCTAAATTCCCGTTGTTGCTAGCGGAAGTCGAAGCCCCGAAATACCGGGGTTTTCGTTGATGTAGATATCATCATAAGAACAATTACAAAATCAAAAAATTCCTGACTCCCTGCATTTCCGTTTAGCATACGATGAATCCATCCTTTGGTCCACTGATCAGAAGACCTACATCATGTTCTTCTGGTGCGCCGAGCACAACTGGCAGTCAGGAGCCTGTGGTAGCACCCATGTCTACGTCTACACCCGGGCCAAGCCCAGCGCTCTGACTGACGACCAGAAAAAGACCATTGGCGATGCCGTTGATAAAGTTCTCCAACCCTACTGTCTGCAAAGCAGCAAGTTTGCTCAGTACAAATGGGATGACAAACTGCCGGAATGCCCCAAGGCCAAGAAACCGGATTGCTTTACTCACAATGTCAACGCTTATTTGAAGCTGGTCGATAAGAAGAGCGCCGGTCAAGAGAAGAAGGGATCAACTGGCGCGAAGCCCAAAGACAGTCCAAAGGGGGGCAAGGATCAGAAGAGCCCAAAGGATGCCAAAAAACACTAAAGAGAAGATAGTGTACGGGCGGGAAACGTTTAGCCGCCCGAATTCAGCCATGCAGTGTTATTGCACGAACTTGTCTTTTCACTTCTCTGTTTGGTAACTCAGTTTAAGTGCAGTTTTGTTACGTAAATTTTTTTTTGTGTTTTTCGTCATTGTCACTTTGGATTTAGCGATGTGTGGTACTCAGTGGTAGAACCGTGATACATATTGTTTCGGGATACTACAGGCAAGCAAAACGAAGCATGCTGGCTAAGAAATAAAACTGATTCGTTTGAAACACCAAACTGCAGGTACATTCAGCCCGGCTACCCTCTGCAAAAAACAGGTAACATCAATACAGCATTAGTCGTCTGGTGATTTGTATGTATTCTGACCGATTCCAATCCGCTTAAACGGTGGGTTTCACGAAGACTGGTGAATACTTGCACAGTGCAAGTTGTCAGCCATACCTGGATTTTAAAAATGCATAAGAAAGTAATCATGTCATGTCGAAATTGATAAATGCTTGAAGGCATTATTGCACGAATTTGTCACGCAGTCTAGCACGAGAGCAATACTATATCGGTACGTGGTACTAAAACGGTCCTTGCAATGACTGCACAAAAGAGAGGAAAACTCGTAATACGTATTTTTCTTCGAGAACTTACGTAATGTTTTGTTCAAACCCCTTGAAACTGTCTTTCGAATGTATGTATAATGTATTTGATATTTTCGTTGCAATGCACTTAAATGTAATTATTTCCATAACATATACTTGTGATACTTGATTGATACTGCACCCTGGGGCGAATAAGCAACTAGCAAAATCAAAATGATCGTTATTTCTGTTGTAGAACCTGTTCTACGATATCAAGGGATGTTCCACGTATGCTTGGTTAAATCTTCGGGTACAACACATTCTGAGTCGCATAAAAGCACAGTCAGACAGTTTTTAGCTGCGCAGTGTGTTTGACTGTTTCTGTGGTACGTCGGTTAGTCAGCTGTCGGTGTTACTGTGCATATAGGGGAATACAGGACTAGTATCTGGTTTGCCGGTGAAAATGGTTTCCCTCTATCAAGCGGTAGCCGCTTTTGGTAAGTTCTGTGTACAAAAATTCCCGACGTTTCTGCATTAATATTGTTTCACTGCATAACCAACGATTAGTATCATTATGCCGTGCTCTTCGTCGAAAGAAATGTGTGACCGAAACAATTTTCTAAAGTAGTGCGGTCTATCTATTTACAGGCCTGTTATGCATTGCGGCAAGTAATGCCGAAACGACGGGGAAGTGCAGTCTAGTTCCTAATGTGATTCCCACTCCAACCAATTACAGCATCGGGCAGGTAAGATTCGATATTTAGATTCTGTTGGCAAAACAAATGACCGAAGTATGATGTAGCTTCTCACCGCTGGACCATGGTATGGTTACTCAACTTACAACACCGACACCGGTAAAGTGACTCAAAATCCGTCTGACCTCAACGTGGTCAACTATTACACAAGCCTGGGCAAAAGCCGGGAACCAACACGCACCCAGCCCGCCGAAATCATTGTCCAGGAGAAACGTCGCTACGTCAACGGATCGTGTATGTACAATCTCGAGTCCTCTATCTTCACTACGGACGGACGTCAGTTTGGGACCGTGTTCGATGTCGATGCCAAATCTAAAGTTGTGGATGTTGGTAAGTAAAATCAATTTCTATCGTCAGCTAAATCTGGATACCGTTCATTTAGGTGACTCATGGATTTAGCTCGAAGCCCTTTGATGATTTATACTAAAATAATGGTGCACTTTCAGCTTACGACGAATCGATAATCTGGTCTACGGACCAAAAGACCTACATTGTGTTCTTTTGGTGCGCCGAACACAACTGGCAGTCTGGCAACTGCGGAAGTACCCACATTTACGTGTATACACAAACCAAGCCCAATGCTTTGACCGATGACCAGAAACAGTCCATCACCAGCGCTGTCGACAAGCTTCTCAAGCCGTACTGCATCAAAAGCGACCAGTTTGCCCAGTACAAACACGACGACAGCCTACCGGAATGCCCTAAGGCCAAGTATCCGGAATGCTTTACTCACAACGTTAATGCTGTTAAGAAGCTGGTCGACAAGAAAGACTCAAAAGGCTCCAGCGACCAGAAAGGAGCTAAGGGCGCAAAGGATCAGAAAAGCGCCAAAGGTCCCAAACACCATTAAAGAGCAAAGCGGTTCGCTTCTTGGACCGACAAATATATGCATTGTTTAAATTTTTTGCTTGCCGGTTTAACGCTAGTCTACTAGCATCGCTGCTGTCGCTTGCTTGCAGATCTTTGTCTAGCACATGGTGTTTGGGGTTTCGCGCTTATACAATTCTATTTTTCGCACTGCAGCTTCAAGCGTTATGTCACTTTATAAATCAGCATGTTTGCTTAATAAAGAACGAAAATGCATTACCAAGCGAGACAATTACCTGACATCCCAGTAAGCAATTAAGCATCAGGCTACCTGTAACGGCACCAATTGGCGCACAGTACTCCGCAGTGCTCATACGGGCCGAAAAGACAAGTGCAATAAGATCACAAGGCAAAAATAGGATCTCGCGGTCTGCGCGTTAAAAATGCAAGATTAGTAATATCAACGACTTACCACATCAATTTACATGTACATAGTAAGTCGCTGACTTAGCTATTAAGATCACTCGCCACTTCTGAATAATCTGTTTACACTGGTTATCTCCGCAACACAGCTGTAGATGGTCCTCAAGGCTTAAGCTTGCTAATTTTTCTACTAATTCTCGGAATCTTAGCATTATACATTTTTCAGCCGTGTTAGAGGTACTTCTAATGATGACGAATGATTTTTTCCGCTACTGTCACTCGCTGGACGGTGAATACTGAAGGATGCTGAACAGTTGAAAAAACTGGTGAAATACATGATCTATAAAGCTAATTACTGACACATGCAGATTCAGCGAAGGGATACGAAATACCGTAAGAGGAAGAGACTATCGAAAACTCATTTCTAAATACAAAGAAAATCGAACTAGATGTGATCGTATACGATACGAGCGCCTGCTTCGTATCTAAGACGCCCAGGTGTGAGCGGAACCGTTGCAATTAATACTGCATCACATGTTTCGGAACTGCCGGAGCTGATACGTATGTTGTTGCATGGGACCTTGCTCGCAAGGCTTTACATCAATTAAGCAGTTTGTTTTGATTGAACACACCGATCTGGACACACTGAGCGTATCGACACCGACGCTCTCAGTATCGACAGCCTTCCGGTTCCCGTTTTCGCGTAAAGCAGTCATAAGAAGAGCATTATTCCTGTGGGACAACAAAGGAACTCAGATCTGACCAAGCATGACACGCAGCATTCGAACGAGATCCGGTGTTCTACGTTATCGTCATAACGGCTTACGGCAACACAATAACCCAGCTTTTGCCGAATAAAATAAAACAGTGCCAAAGGTTTCGGAATTTTACGCGGAATTTCGGAAACATATTATCATGCCGAGCTGAAAAAGTATAATGGTAAGGATCCGATCAATATTATTTGTTTGTTATTGTTTTTAGAAGCATTGCGATGCCTGCGTGCGAACTCCACATAGCACTTTACGAGACGCGCGCCCGTTTACAAACCAACAGTTCATATTATCTGATTTTCCGGTATGTGTGGCCCCAGTAACACGGTCGTATAGGTACGATCGAGTCTCAAGCCACAATAATATTAATCTTAATGCGGTGGTTTCAGCTACATCTGTATACGAACATCTATTCTAGCGAAAATGCACAGCATATCGAAATGCATAGTATTTGACAGCAAATTTCGTAGATCATGGAGATCTGGATACAAGCCCAGTGCATCCAGAATATCGCACTATAGCATTCAGTACTGCATGATATCATGCGTGCTGTAGGCCAGACAGGACACTACGCGAAGTTTACCACGGTGGTGCGCGAAAAGTTTCATCCAATCGGACTAAATGGACATCGGCATACTCCGGAAGTAGCACACACCTCCTACGAGCATCACATTCTGTACAGTATTATTAGTGGCGTTCCTGACAGATAAAATGCCATCGCATCCTGACTTCTTCCCATCGCATTCCAGTTTTGCTCGGCTGGAGTCAGTTAATTCCTTCACACAAGACAGTACCCGTTGGAATCGGGCATTCAAACGGACACAGTATGACAGACCTACGTTTCAATGCAACATACGCGCAGCTGCCGGAAAAACGCACCAACAACACTCTGACTGTGCCTTTCTGGATCTTGCATAACGATGGTCTCCTGAGATGGGCCTTAGGTTCACTGACTTTTGTCTGGATTCCAGTTATTTTATTTCCACTCCTTATTGCCATCTTGGTCAAGGTTAAAATGCACAAGCAGCGCTCAGGGGCACTTATTTTCCATTTAGTGCTTCTGGAGATGTCTTTGGCTATTGTGCACGTTCCCTTATCAATGCTGCAGTTGTTCCTGGGACAATTCAGCATTTTTACCGATTTCGATTGTGTTCTCTCAAAGTCCGTATTCCAGCTGACCTTGCAGGTAATTCACACAAGGGAAGGCACACCTCGCATGCGCTACTAGTCTATAGTTTCGGTGACCATTAGTGCGTAAGTATGCGTATACCTCGTAAGTACGAATCATTCCTGCGCAGATCAGGGCTTGTGCCATATAAAGAGCAAACAGTTATTCGATATCTAAAAGAAATACTGCTTTATTTGATAGCTAGCCTAGAATTCATCTAAAATTAGTGAAACGCTCTGGGTGACCTTCATTCAGTCTGGACGTTTTAAGCACTGCACTGATTCTTTGAGCGATTTGCCAAGAACTGTCTCGTTGCCACCCTCGTTTAAACTTATTTTCGGAATTCTGTTTACAGGCTTGTCACTGGTCACAGTTCTTTTTAAGCATTAACCGCTTTCTCGCCGCTACCAGTCGTATTCTCTACGAGCGTTCCACCACGAAGAGGGCTTTAGTGGGTACGATACTTCTGAGTTGGTTTATCTCTTTGGCTAATAATCTACCAAGCTCACTGGGTCTTCTGGGAAATTACGTCATTGGTGCTGCGTGGAACGGCTGTACCTTCAGAACCCGTAAAGAGTGGACGACATTCTACGCAGCGGTGACGGTCCCCGTTGGCATTTACATACCCTTGCTACTCAGTATTGGCACCTATACCGCGCTTTACCTGCAGCTCCTTTGTCAGAGGTGCTCCAGAATTGCCGCGTCGGGTGGACATTGCGACACTGTCAATGATGCACTCGCGGTTAGCAGGAATCGGCGTATTCGTACTGGCCGAACACTGTTTGCGGGTGCGTTGTGGTACTGTGTTTGTTACTCCACATTGATTGCTACGGCCATCATTATGCCACTGCCGGGACCCGGCATGCCAGCATCCTACACAAGAGAGATGGTGATTCTGTGGGAGCACGCCTTGTTCTTGTCAGGATATGTCATGACTCCCGTAAGTTACGTTAAGCTCTGCGACATGGTCAAAATGATATAATAGTGTGATAACCTTTCAGGTACTATTTCTCGCAGTAAACCGGGAATATCGGAAGAAAGCTGCCGAGATCATTTCCTGTGCCGGATAAACGGTATGTAGTGCGAGGTAACAACCTTTTATCATGGAGGACCAAGACTGCGTTTGAACCTAAACAGCACCTGTCGCATGACCACTCGCACTCGTAATCTGATATACCTAGTTTTGCGTCGAAGTTTACAGTAACAGTAACAGTAGGTAACTGTCATGAAAATGTTAACCACAAACTTACTTGCTGCCGGCAGCCGGCTTCATATTACTGCTTTTTTTGGAAAGTAGCTGAATAAAAAAATCGACCAATCTTCATGTTTATCCTCAGTTTGTGAGGAAAGTAACGTCTGTCGGAAGTGATGCTGTGTGATTGATAAAATTTTGCGCATTTACGGAGGTAAGGTGGTGAATCGGCGCAGGCTGCGTGCAGCGTGCTGTCACCGGTAAATGCATGCCGACCTTCAACTATCTGACTTACGATTGTAGGCGACATTTACCTGAAAAACGCACTCATGCGGTGCTTTCTGCAGGTTACGAGATCATCATAGTGTAACGTCGTACACACCACAATCTTTACGCGTGAAAATCACCCGGCACCTGGAGGTCCCAGGATGTTTTCTTGATCTTTCTTTTGACAGTTGTATTCAGCTGTGTATAGATATGTACGTAACATTTCCGGTAAACATGCCAGTTTACTTTCTAGAGGCAGAGGTAATCCGATTAAACGTGACTTATTAATTACCGAACACCAGAATGAATACTGCCGCTTGGTCTCGTATTCTGTATACCATATGCGGCATAATGCGCATTCAGTAGTAGGTATTGGACCAAAAGCGCCTTGATAAATATGGCTGCATATCGTTATTTTGCTATAAGTTTTAGTTGCGCTTTCTTGCTGTGGATGCACTTGGCTTGCATCGGGAGCTTGGAAAGATTTCAGAATGCGCAGTCAAGCACCATACATTTCCAAAGCGACCTACAGCTGGCAAGAACCATCACGTAAAAGTAATAGAGATGAAAAATCGTTTACTTCAAAACAACTAAACTACTATTTCGCAGGACCTCCAGAACTAAACAGCGCTATTTTTCGCCTGCGCTAAACTAAACGGACGATTTAAAACTCAAAACTAAACTACGCTAAACGAAAAATTGGAACAGCATACTGAAAAACTAAACGAAATGTAGCATTGCTAATGTCTCACTGACGTCAACTTCAGCTTTAGCGTTGACGCAGCTGAATATAAAACGGCCGAAGTGTTTTCACCGAAAAAGGCATTATCAAAATAGGTCCGCACGGCATGCCGTACGGACTCTGTATGGCTTGGACAAGAGGATGTCGAGCAGACGTAATTGGCCAATGCTTTTTCGGTGAAAACGTATTTCGGTCAGTAATAATGATTCGGTTACACTGGCCTAAGCTTTCTTTAGCACGAGCAGTACTTGAAGGTGAAGAAATCAGATTAAGCGGGATCGGCGGCCCAAGACGCAGAGAAAAGAAAGGCACGGAGTTACGCCTATTTGGAAGGACGATACAGTCGATACTTACTTTTACCAGCGGCCCTTGAGACTTTAGGTTCAAGGGGCCCCTCCGCCATTTCTCTCGTGAAGGAAATCGGCAAATGCTTTAGCGTACCCCGCTCCCATGAATTTCTACGGCATCGCTTGGCGTTCGTGTTAAATTACAAAGGGGAAGTGCAGCGTCCATTTTGAGTACTAGGGAAGGAACAGAAAGATTTGAGGAATTGCAGTCTCTGGCGCAGTTTGCTTGTTATAATGATTTCTCTTGTACGGTACTTACAAAAGTTACATTAAAACATGTTAAATGGTAGGTTTTTGGCACATGATATCATGTTATGAGTCTATTTCCGGTATTGCTAAATCTATACCGAAGTAAATTCTGTTGCAGATTTCAAGCAGGTGGTAAGTGGCTAAATTCAAGTCAACGTGGATTCATATCCTACATTAATAACCGCTTAACCAATTATGGTGACCGTGACCCGACTCAGGTACTGCCCAGCAGAACCCACACGTCGACAAAGTGGTTAACTGTTACACTAGCCTGGGAAAAGCTGAGGCCGACACGCACGCAAGCGTCGGAAATCCGACGATGGTTTTGCCCATAACAGACCGTAACTTTATAATTCGTTTTGTTACAGAGATTTCTACAAAGGCATGGTAAGCAGTTAAGTGAATTCACACCAATTCATTCAATTACTTATGTTGGCATCGCTAGTCGGATAATCAGTAGATACGGTATTGAAACTAGCTCACAGCGAATATGCATTTTGTAAATAAGAACAATCATTACTTCCGTTTTAGAACCTGTTCAGCGATATCAAGGCATGTTCCACCTATCTGCGGGAACAACATACTCTGAGTCTTGAAAAGCCAGTCAGACAGTTTCTAGCTGTGCGGTGTGTCATGACTATTCCTGGGGTACCGGTTGGTTCGTTATCGGTGTTACGGTACATACACGGCCTGAACAGATCGAGATCATGTTTGCCGGTGAAAAAATGGTTTCCATCTATCGAGCCGTAGCCACTTTCTGTAAGTTATGTGGTTCGTGAAGAAAACATCCCGATGTTTCTAAATCGTAGGAAAATTGTTTCACTGCATGAACAACGATTAGTATAACTACTAATGCCGCCATTATTTTCAAAAGAAATGTGTCCGAGGAACGGTTTCTAATGCGATGTGATTCATTTGTTCACAGGCCTATTATGCATAGCGTCAAGTGACGCGCTATCCTCATTTTACGGTACTTACGGACTATACGTACGTGTGTCCTGTTTCTGAGTGCCCTTAGAGTGGAACGGTTGACTCTGTGCTTTATGTGCTGCTGAGTTGTTTGTCTGTTGTACGAATTTCTCTGTTCTGTACCTGTCGAGCGATCGCTATCTGATTAAGCGATCTGCGCCTGGGTCTTCACTTTTGAGTTGAGCGATTAGTCTTGAAATGCGTCAGATTGATAACGGCTGATTAAAACCAGAGAAGAGCTTTGATCGCCTTTGTTCGTTTGCAACACACAGTATCAAGATTCAGGGAAGTAGGAAGATTCTACGAGACAGGGATTTATAGTAACATCGAAAAGCTCTAACACTGAGTTAGAACGGGAGTGGATTCCTGTCGTGCATCGGGATTTGTTTCCTCTTGCATATGGTTTCCGCGTCACAAGTGATGCTGGGAAAACTGGAAAGTGCAGTCCTGTTCCTAATGTGATTCCCACTTCCAAAAACTATACCATCGGGCATCGGCCAGGCAAGATTCGACATTTCCATTCTGCTGGCAAAACATTTTACCGAAACTGGATGCAGCTTCTCACCGCCAGACCATGGTATGGCTTTTGACTTACAACACAGACACCGGTAAAGTGACTCAAAATCCTTCCGACTTCAGCGTGGTCAACTATTACACAAGATTGGGCAAAAGCCGGGAAACAACGCGCACTCAACCCGCCGAGATCATTGCCAGGAGAAGCGTCGCTACGTCAAATGCTCCTGCATGTACAGTCTTGAGTCCTCTATCTTCACTACGGACGGACGGCAGTTTGGGACGGTGTTTGACGTCGATGCCAAGGGTAAAAGTCGTGGGTGAAGGTAAGCAAATTAATCTGACTTTTCAGCTGAGTCTAGACACATTTCTCGGGATTTCGCTCCAAGCCGTCTGATGGTAGATATTTTGACAAAATAGTAGGCTTCATGATCATAAGGAATATTCGGCTGATCATCTTGGCTATTTGAAAATTAGATCATTCACGTCTGTGACGAGCGTGCGCTGATTGGCGAGAGGGAAATAGTCTGAATAATCGGTAACGCCCGATGATCAACATAATCGACGCTAGCTCGAGAGCTGGTATTCGATTACGATCGAACAGACTTCTACGCTTCGAATATTTACTACACTAACAGTTTTATAGCAGTTTCACATTTCTCGAAGTTGCCAACGCGCTCTTTGATTTCTCGTGAACTTCAGATTGGCTGACCGGGTTCGGCCCACTTTTTAAACAATCCACATAACCCTTTTCAAAATAATTTTATCATGTAAGTCACAAACGCCGCGGTTTTCAGCTTACGACGAATCCATCATCTGGTCGACTGACCAAATGACGTACATCGTGTTCTTCTGGTGCGCCGAACACAACTGGCAGACGGGCAGCTGCGGAAGCACCCACATTTACGTGTATACACGTACCAAGCCCTATGATTTGTCCGATACAGACCAGAGACAGTACATCAACAGCGCCGTCAACCAGCTTCTCAAGCCGTACTGCATCGAAGTCGACCAGTTTGCCGAGTACAAACACGACGATAGACTACCAGCGTGCCCCAAGGTCAAGTATCCGGAATCCTTTACTCACGACATCAATGCGGTGAAGAAGCTGATCGATAAGAAGGATTCAAAAGGCTCGAGCCAGAAACGGGGAAAAGGCTCAAAGGATCAGAAAGGCGCCATGGGCAAGTAACAGCACTAAAGATCGGAAGCCGTTCTGCCTCTGGACAAAACGTTTCTGGGTATTTAAGTTCGTGTGATTATCAATCTAACGATCGGCTAGTAGTAAATTTGTACAATTCGCTTCTGTCTCTTCTTTGTGATTCGTTTCTATGGCGGGGTCCCATGCTTTTTAGTCTTTTTAGTGATTTTTGGTATTTCCAGTTGCCACGTGGTGGATTCAATGCCTGGATATCTGTGAAATTTCAGAATTAATTCCAATGCTTTAATTCAATGCGGCACCACTTCTGCCCCATGCTAGAATTTGTTATATTTTTTTTCGTTACTCCCTAAGAAAACTACTCGCTATCTGTTACATTGCATTTCTGTACCACCATCAACCCAGCTATGCTTTATTCACCGTAGCGCATCACCATAAAACAGCTGGCCATAGTTATGTAACTTTATATGCGGATTTTGATGGATTCATTGTTGTTTGTTAACAAACCGATCTTAAAAGAAATTTTCAAGAATTAGCTTGCAATAAAAATGTCGGGGCTCACGTGCGTAAAGCAAAGCCTACAGAGTTTACATGCTGCTTTACAACTCAGTTTCTTAAAGCGAACTTTACAAGAGCAGTAAACAAACGGACAGTTCCGTGAATCCACAAAAATTCATTCGACGGTACCACCGCTAGGCGGTTAATCAGTAAAACGAAGCCGGCGAACAGGATCCAGATCCGGGTTTCTTGCACTTGCTGACCCAGTTCTCCTGCGCATTCTTGAAATCATCCAGAGCCGCTTGTGGTCTTTCTACGAACTCGCAGGGTGGCAGATCCAACCACTGGACATAGACCATGTCTTTGGCCGTCAAGCAGTACAACTGCAATCGATCGTCGACGATATCACGAATAATTTTGTCCTCCAGTGGGGTGATATCTTTGGGCATTTTCCTGGTAAAAATGGCTATTCCCACCAGGTCACACTTCTCGGCAGTATTCGTATCGTGTTCGGTAAAGCACGATGATCTGATGTACACGAAATTGGGATCCATATACAGCTTGTAAAAGCTTCGCGCTTCCCCTGTGAAATATCTGATTAGAAGTAATTCAGTATGGTCTGTCATCAAACGGAGTAGTTGTAGAAATTTGCAACCATCTTCTGCTGCTTTCTGATGATACGCGTTGACGAGCTGATAAAAACAAAACAACTTCAATGTTATAAGGCTGGTATTTCAGTTCAGAAGTGGGTAGTTATGCAACGTTGTTTGGACCAAATGCACCCAGAGACTGGTCGGAGTAGCCCAACATACAAAATCTAGTTATGAAAATCTTCTGTTTTTTGTTTGCTACGGTAATAACATTGATATAACCTTGAACTGAATCATTCGGAAACTGTGTACTACAGCGTCCAGCTACTCTACCTCGTTCCCCGGTGCCTAAATTGCCGAAATATCCGTAGGCATAACAGAATCCATTGCACGACGTGTTCTGCACTCCATACGCTGCCCAACAGCTGTAAGGAGCAATATTCTGACGGCCGGTGACGTGAAATGACTGTATATATTGGCTATCACTGGAATCGTATTTCCAGCCGATACCACGGTTCTCTTCCACCGGGTTGGTCAGATTGACCAGCGGGATGTTGGGCGGACCGTACATGTACTGATACCATATTCCCAAACTCTGCAAAACATACAGCGGTGTTCGAAAATGTGAATTAACTGGAAGAGCCACGCCAAAATTAAATGAGCTCGGATATGTGGCCATGGGGTACAATATTGCGGAAACTCAGTACTCACATGCCGGGAGCCGAGTTTCTAGCAGAATCTAGCTGCCGCCACTCGCTACCGGTAATGGTGAAGAATCGCTCTAAAGTTATTAGCGAACAGTGCTGTCCGAGCTCCCTGCGGTAAAAATGAATTCGCAGAGAAAAAATAGCCTAATCAACGGGCGCATGGTGCGAAGCCGTCGGCAGCTGGATCACGACGGAATTGTGCACTTTCAAAAAAGAAGTGCATATACGCTAGCCTTGCGTGTTTACGCGAGCGACTGTACATAACGCTCAGTAGAAACCACATCCTTACCGCTTCGCTATCCCACGCATATCCTGGAGGTCTGGTTTGCCGGCACTTTGCCGGAGCATACGGACTTGTATATGACAGCCCTCCTTCCTGACACTGGACGCCATAGACTGCGAAAATTAGAGAAAGCGATACCACCAGCCAGAACATGGTTGGAATTATTTCCTAACGGTAACGGCTAAAGCTAACGGTAAACATTTTACTAAAAAAAGACACAACCTCTACTACGATCGTAACAACCGCCTTTTATGGTGGTGTGTACGTTCTTTGTCTCACTGCGTAAGTTGCGATTGCAGTCTCAGCATCTTACCGATTGACTCTAATAAATGTCAGATTTAACCAGGTTCTATTAACGGACGTTTGAAATCATTTACAACCATAAAATAACAGAAGAACAAAGAGAACGGCATCAATGGTGAACAACATTCGGTGTAAGGAACACTAGTTATTTGGCACAGTGTCGTCTGGCAATGTTGTTCGTTTGCGTCATAAATGGTCAGTTCATTCAAGATGGTGTCCGTCCAAGTTTGCTAAATATATTGTTGTGTCATTGCGCATCAGCTGATTCAGCTCTTTAAATGCGTCAGCGAATTGTGGCCCGACTCGACTTTCTATAAGCATCTGCAGATTCCTGGACAGATTTCTGTACATGAGCCGAGATAAGAATCGGAAGGAAGCAGCAGCTAATTTGTAAAAAGCACACGAGAGTCTAATTAGACTCTCGTTTTTCGTTCATATAAAAAAATCAAAGCAATCCGAAAAATGGTTGCATATGTTTATTGCATCCGTACGTGCAGAATCATCAAAAAAAGTTGTGGAAAATAACAATGACATAGCTAACGAAAGGCGGCCCCGTTTTCTAAAGTTACAATAGCAAGTAACTCACAGAAGAACCATGAAGTGTGAGACGGGCAGATAGTTGTTTTAAAAAGCAAAAGATGAATTCGTTTCTCGTTCGTTTTGACACATTGTATGACTCGATTGGACTACATACACGAAACCCTTGCGACAATTCTTTATTCTTTATTCTTCTTCTTAAGCAGACAACTTATTCTTCTTAAGAAATGAGGTCACCTTGTGACCAGCACAAAGAATTCTTACGGGCAAATGTTTTGCGCATATAAGCGGCAAAATACCGTTCCGCGTGGACTCGCACTCTGAGCGCGAGAGGAGAACAGTATGGAACTCTTCAAATAAATAGCTCACGCTTTGATTTTATAGTCATTGCGCCACTTTGTCAAATAACCGGTGCACGGTTTCTGGTCCACTGTACATGTAATGATAACTTGGAAAACGAATACTTTAGTATTCCAATATGGTACTTCGTTAAAGCTTTTCACAAGGTCACATCT
Source organism: Paramacrobiotus richtersi (assembly GCA_034698045.1). NCBI lineage: Eukaryota > Metazoa > Tardigrada > Eutardigrada > Parachela > Macrobiotidae > Paramacrobiotus > Paramacrobiotus richtersi. Next base: position 9,824 of record JAQGAU010000758.1, on the reverse strand, counting down.
TACGGATGCCATTCCCACATTGTTAGTAAACCCGTTGCTTAAACAGACACGGTTCTTTGTTGTACCTGAGTGCACAAGGAAGCTGTACACCAAATGCACAATAAACTATTTAACATTACTATCGCTAACCGGCCAATCAGTACAACGAAGCCGGGGAACACGTCCACTGTCCCGGTTTTTTGCATTTGCTGACCCAGTTCTCCTGTACATACTTGTAATCATCCAGAGCAGCTTGCGGCCTTTCTACATAATCGCAAACTGGAAGATCAAGCCACTGGACGTAGACCATGTCCTTGGCCGTCAAGCAATATAACTGCAGTCGATCGTCGAGAATCTCACGAATAATCCTGTCCTCCAACGAAGTGATATCTTTGGGCATTTTTCTGGTAAAAATCGCTATTCCCACCAGGTCACACTTCTCGGCAGTATTAGTATCGGGCTCGGTAAAACACGATGATCTGATAAGCAGGAAATTAGGATCCAGATACAGCTTGTAAAAGTTTCGCGATGCTCCTGTGAAACAGCAATTCTAGAACTAATTGTCTGGAATGCATTTCGGTCCGGAGGACCGCGACCATTTAGTTAATAATTCTTTTCGGTCGCATTTCTGATAACAGTCTGGATTAGAGTGATTTTCGTCACTTTGGGAACATATTCTCAAGCAATGCAAATCTAAACTGTTGGACCACGGAAATCGAATCCAAACGTCAACCGGTAATAATGCATATTGTAAGGTAATCGCTAATAAACTTTTAATTGGCAATCGCACGCAGAACAAATGTTGACATAATACAAATTCAAAAGTCAACTAAATAATCACTAATCTTGCAGTGTCACTTGCATCGTTAGTACGTAATTTGGCCATGAAAGCTTATATTCTTTTGAACGCGCTCGACTAAATCTCGAAAGCAGCTTTGAGCTATCGCGTGCAGGGCTGTAGTTACCTTGTTCCCCGGTGCCTAAACCTCCAAAATATCCGTATGCATAGGAGAATCCATTGCATGATGTATTCTGAATTCCATACGCTGCCCAGCAGCTGTAAGGAGGAATGTTCTGACGGCCGGTGGTTATAAAAGACTGTATGTAGACGGTATCACGCGAGTCGTATCTCCAACCGATACCAAGGTTCACATCCACCGGATTCGTCAGATTGATCAGCGGAATATTGGGTGGACCGTACATGTACTGATACCATATTCCCAAACTCTGTAAAACATAAAACATAAACAAACATAAAACTAAACATGTAAAACATAAAACTTTGCAAAATATAAAACACCAATTTTTCTGTTCACTGCACGGCGACACGCTGAGACTCGGTACGCACTACATAGTTCTGTGTTTCGTAGCGCTGCATGACACTGTAAACGGTTAGTCTCGCATAGTATGACAAGCTGTACATAGAATAGAAACATAATTATTCCTTAGTCCTTACCGCTTCATTGTCCCACGCATATCCTGGAGGTTTGGTTTGTCGACACTTTGCCGGGGCATACGGACTAACATACGACAGTCCGGCACCTTCCTGACACTGAACACCTCCGATTGCGAATGCCAGTGAAAGCAATGCCCCTATCCAGAACATGAGGAAAATCAATTTTTAGCAGTACCGGTTAATGTTTACAAGTAATAACATTGTAACGGTGCATTAACAGTCTAATTAATGCCTATTCTTGTCGCTTGTTCGTTGTTTCGTTTCGCTTGAGTAAGTTCTGTTCGCGCAACCTCAGTCCTTGGTGGACCCTGGGAACGTGAAATTAAGCTTGACATCTGGTACCAGAATTCATTTATGACCGTCAACTACCAAGACAACAAACGGAAACGGTATAATCAAAGGTAACAATTGGTTCCGACATTTCCGTTCGCGGTGCAAAGAACATTGTGTAGAATGAAAATAAGCTGATGGAAAAGTGTTGTCCGTTAATCTTGCTTAATTTGTTCCTGCACAATCTCCGAATGCGTCCAACCATGTCAAACCATTGCGTCCAACCATTGCAGGCATGCAAAGCACAGTCGCCGAATCGCATAAACTACAACAGCACAGTATGTACTGTGCGAAAAGTATCACCAGAACTAATTGACCACAATGGGAAGCGGCGAGACGATAGAAGAAGACATTTTACAGTCTACTCTCAAGTATTGCTTAACAACGTTGGACTTGCGCGATCATATAATATATATCAACTTACGTTGGGCCTACGTGGGCTTACGTGCCTTAACCGCAAGAAATACGTCGGCGTTTTTCAGCGAAACGAATCTATCTATTTTTTTAAAAAGATAGGATTTTTTAAGCGCGTGTTTAGTACGTCAATAAGTATTTAAGTACACTAATCCATTTTCATCTTTTTTATGGTATACCATCAGGCGCAGGTATTATCCATCAGATGTACTTGAATTAATGTAATTATAATTATGATGTAGCCCTCAGGGGCATTCTTGAAGAATGTGCTTGAACACGTTCGCATCTAAGACAGGAAATTGTCTGAATTCCAGAAAATGTTACGTTTACACTAATCACTACAATCAATAAAACATTCGGATCTGTAGAAAACATAGTGAACACAGGCATTTCGAACAGCTTGTGATGTAGATGATTAAAGGCGATTGTGGAAATGGGTCGAGCAATGCCGTATTCTGTTTGTCTTCTTTGAATGGCGATGCGTAGAGGAAAAGCAAGACTTTCACTAAAGATATCGATGCTTTCGGCTCTTCGTAACAGTTATTAGTTGACGTCTGGATGATTAACGACTTGTCCAACTCTGCGTTTTCTTATGTACATGTTGGTCTCGAAGTTGCATGTTTGATGATTAAAAGTCTGTTTGAGATGTTTGAGGTGTTTTCCCATGTTCGATATTGTTTCACTGGAGTCCTTATTGTAAATCGGAATCCAGATCAAAGTAATATGTTTTTGTTTGTTCATAAGGGTGTGGCATTCTGCATATTTGTGGATTTTCCTCTTTTTCCCTATAACTAGCTGTTCATTAACAGTTATGTCTGGTACGCACGGAAACATTCTACTTCGTGACAAATAAAACGCCTTTGCATTTCAGACAAGTTGGTAACCACCTACGTTACATTTCTCGGGAACTGAAAAGACCAGCGGATGATCTTGTGCGGGTAGCTCTTCTTGAGCTGATAAAATCAGCCCGGTCAAGAAAAAAAGGCTCCTTGCGCCGAACACTGCAAGTTGCAGTGTTGCAGCACTCGCTGCACCGGTTGCAGTCTGCAACCGGTGCAGCGAGTGCTGAAAATTCAGTGGGAAGATCCCAATGCAGTCGAACAGAAGCTGTCCATGATGTCCTGTGCCGACATCATGTATAAGCTCAAGAAACAGTTTACTCGCTCGCGTGCGCGAGAATAATCTCCCGGGGCGAGGGAAGCTTTCTTTTATGTTGCAGGTGCATCCCGAACCACTGCATGCCCCGTATCTGCGCCAGTTGCCACCATACCTTGCAGGGCCCCTCCTGCAGTTGCTCAGCGGATGCCATTTCTTACGGATCGAGACCGGACGATGGGAAAATCGGGGCAGAAGCGGCAGATTATGCCAGCACTGCAACGTTCCTGAAGACGAGCCGCCTGCCCTGTTTCACTGCCCACTGCACCTGCACGAGAGCCGATTCTCGCAAAACTTGTGTCAGCCGTGCCAGATATCCTGGAGCACTTTAAACAGTGTCTCAACAGCAAGCACCGAAGCGCGATATTGGACCAAGACATGCGAGTTTTTGGGCAACTGACCATGAGAGTTCTGAATGATGCAGGAGATTACTTCCGTGGAAAAGTGATTCTAGATTGTGGTTGGGAATAGAAAAACAATACTAATAATAGAAACAGTGCTTCTCTGTTCTCCGTGCTTATGGTTTTTGTTTGTGTTCATGTATGGTAAGACGGTTGTGTGTTCGGTTATTCCATTGTGACTGCTATGTATGTTCGGTGTAGCCAGTTTACGCTAGCAGCTAGCTGTACGAATGTTTCTAACGCCCGCAGGTCTGTTTGTCCTGTTATTTTGTACGCATGTATCTCTTTTTGTTTTTATTTCTATGTGTAGCCTTTCAATGCCATTTCGACCGCTACGGCCCTGCTGGACGATTTGTGCCAGAGGAATAAAAATTTGTTGTTGTTATTTGGTAGGTAAATAACAGAATGACACAATGCGCCTATTTCAACTATCCGAACAAGGACACAAGTTGCGTCAATACATTTTACACGTTTACCGTCATTATCTTCATAACATTAAATTGAGCCAGGTTCTATTGAGCAATATTTTCCAGACTTGTAGCCAGCCTGCGCATAGCTTTTCCCATGCTTTGCTTTTTACAATCTTTATACATCCAGTACGCATCCCACGCCACAAACAACACCCCAAACCCAATCGTCAGCCCTCCCGTCACTCTGGCCATGGTCTTGACCACATTCTGCGTGGCCTGTTGAGCCGCGGTCTCCGCTGCGGATTTGACGGCCGCATTAAACGCCTCCTTGGCGGCGGCCGCCTCCGCCACTTTCAACGAGACATCCCTGGATGCCGCCACAACTGCTTCAGCAGCCAGATTACGTGCTCCCTCCGCGGCTGCCTTTTCCGCTGCCTTCTTAGCTGCCGCTTCCGTGGCTACCTTCAGTCCAGCTTGTGCCACTTTCTTGGCTGCTCCTTCCAGTGCTTTCTCCGCGGTTTCCTCCGCAGCTGCTTTTGCCGCCTCTGCTGTGGCCGTTTCTGCCGCTTTCTTCAGGAGCTTCTTGGTCGCGGCTTTCGTAGCTGCTTTTGCTGCTTTCTTAGCTGCTTCCGCTGCCGCTTTCTCCTTCATTCTCGCTGCCGCTGTCGATGCAAGAGCCTGCGCTGCATCGTCCCCTCCCTCCCGCATGGCGGCTGCCGCTGCATTTCGCGCAACAACAAATGCAATCTTTTTCGTGGGCCCTTCAACCATTCCGCCTACCGCGCCCAAAGCGATATCATCCGTGACATTGATTCCGGCTTTCGCAGTGACCCCGAAACTTTTGACCAACAAGGGGAGAAGTACCGTCACCAGCGGCGATCCTAAAAGTTTCTGGACCTCCTTACTTTTCATATGACTGCCCAATGATGGAATCTTGGAACTGATCAACGTAATCAAAGAAAGACCACCGTGAATGTTGGAGTACGCGTTGGCACCACAAATCCCGGGAAGCAAGACATTTTCGAACAATATGAATTTCATTTGTTCATACTTTTCTTGCTTCAATTCTTCCAAGCAAGCGTCAAGGCGGTGCTGGGCCTCATCGTCTTCTTGAATCGCGTCTTGGAGTCGCTTGATCAGATCATCCTGCTTACTGGTACTTAAGTACCCGCCAACACCCTTCGTTAAACCGCCAACAAGCCCCACACCGACGCCGGCCCAGAGAAGGCAAGTAGCCGCTACCGGGACCGCTGCTGCGCCCGCTGTGACGATGGTAACCACGCCCCCGGCCATACCAATCAGAGTGCCTAAAACGCCATAGTTTAGTCCATATCATGTAGTGAATTTGTAAGCGGTGATGCGTACCTATGATCGACACCGCGCCTCCTGAAACTGCCGCCGTCTTCTGCTTCTTGGGTACTCTATCCAGCACTTTGGCCGTTTTTCGAATCAGTTCTATGGTTGTTTTGCGCGCCGTAACAGCGTCGATAGCAGCATGGTGGACTTTGACAATGACCTCCTGGTCAGTGGTAGTGGCTGGGGCGTTATGACCGGTGTCGATCTGGAGCAGAAATGGGAAGGTCTGCTTGATATTGTCCATAATCTGGGGGATAAGGTTGTCCATAATCTCTGGGATAAGGACAAATAAAACTGTCAGTTGTTGATGATTCCGTAAAGCCTTACGCTTGTAATTACAGCTTTAAAGCTTAAACACTTCCTTCTTTTAACGGTGTTCCGTAGTAGCGCCCATCGGGAAAGACATCAATATTTACATATTTTTCCACATACCTGTATGTCAATATAATTATGTTCCTGTCAGTTCAGCTGAGCATCAGAAAATTTAACGGATATCAATGATCGGTGTATCCGTAATCCAAGAACAAACGTTTCCAAACTGCCGCTGCATATAGTGAACCAAATTCGGTGTTGGCATAATTTCAGTTGAAGGTGTATAAAGAAATAATAAAATGCGAGTTGCAATTCAGAATAACAAATCAAGTCTGATTAAAATAACTATCGCGCATCAGAATCAGAATGAAGTTTGACCATCATCAAACAAAGAGTTACTAGTTATATACTAACACACTTGTCGAAGCCGACAGCTACTACGTTTTACTACCACGCATCAAGGAAAGCAACCTTCCATCTGCAGAAAGTGTGATTGTAAGCTAGATTAGAACGAGCCGTTTATCTGGACCATCAAATTAAGAGAAAACTATGCCCACTCAGTGCTGTTTTGCGCGTTGTAGCTTATTCAAGCATTATGCAATCGACAAACATTCTAATAACACCGCAGTACAAATCACTGTTTTTCCCGAATGACCCACAAACATGCGTTAACGAGTGTGACAAATGCCGGACATGTTAGTGAGCAAAATCTAGGGGTGGCAAATCATCATGCGTTAGCGGCTAACGGTTAGCCTACCAATAAAGATACGAGAGATGCGTCCATAAGACATTTTTTTAAACTATTTTATCACGTCCAAGTGTGTGCACCGGAAGATGTCTGAAATTAAACGACATATCCCAAGCAGAACCTTAGGCCTTCTGGAATATTTCCGGTTCATGCAATGCTTTGCAATGATATAATTCCAGGATAAAACATAGGGAATCTCCATATCGAACCTTATTATAAAATATTCCATAATTACCAAAATAATCAAGCCATCAGAAGCTACAGTCATCCAAAAATTTTGATGCTAAATTGGCATCCGTGGGCATGAAGCCTTTTAATTAATTTCTACTTTATTTTTGTAATAAAACACCAGGCGTTTTAAAGCATGACGACAGAGTACTGTCCAACGTAGTACTTTTTTGGGCAATCTGTTACCGCTGTTCAAGTGGTCATCAGAATGATCACCGGTCAGCGACACCGATGACCACTGGAAAATGCGGAGTCATCATTTGTCCCTTGCCCATTATGCATCTTGTTGCATTACTTACAGATAAACCTGCCTTGACCGTCGACTGTTGTTTCTCGCTTCAGTACATGACGAATTTCAGCTATACCGATTTAATTTGTACAGAATGTGCCAGATCTAGCTCTTTCGCGCTGCTTTTCGGACCGTGGTCGATAACCATGACGGCGCAAGCGGTCATTTCATACAGGACCAGTTTTATAAAGGAGCAACAAAGCAACTTTGGCCAGTTTCTTGGCTAGGCACACAAACAGGCTAGGCTAGGCTCAGGCACACAAACAAACACACAAACTCTCTATTTTTGTTTTCTATATAGGGAATGTCACCCGAACTTTCGGAATGTAGGGAACGTGTTTCTGACCCCAAAAAAGCCGGCTTTTCAAATAAGATTCCTAATAAAATTAAAAATGATTTTCACAACTGCCCATTGGTCATTTGGATGACCGCCGGGTAAATCCAAGTGGATAGCCCTAACAAAACTGACCATAACCAGCCCTTGAAAGATTGACAAACTTTCGTAGCACATTTAGAAAAACATAAGTTTCAGTTTTCTTAGAAAACTACAATTTTTGATTTAGATTTTTCGAGAGGTAAGGGTCGGTTTTTAGCGCTGTCGCGCTCCTTCTGGTACCGGGCGGTGGTGGGTTAATGACACAAATGCCGGACATCTTAGCAAATCTAACTTAGGGGTAAATTAGCGTGCATCAGGCTGCTGATACCGTGAATGTTTTGTACAGTGATTACTCAACGGCATACATGTGTAGCGGTTAGTCGTCCACATAATTATGATTACTTTCGAGTTCCAAACGCGCTTTCTTGAACAAAAATCGAACGTGCTTCCATCTAGCCTGGTGTCTGACTTTCGAGTGATTTTACGCCTATTGTAATACTGCACACAATACTACACGTGCGTTTGCTTTGACGGCCGGTTTCGATCGATGACCTTGTATCCACTTGAAAACATTCGCGTATTACCATTCACGTTACACTATACTAGTAGAACACCTTCACGTTACATTACTAGAACGGCACTGCTCGCAGTTCAATAACAGCTGTTTTGTGCACTGTGAAATATGCAATACTATACACGGAATTTCCCATTTTGTTCGATACTCCGTAATAAAACTGCTCAGCACGATCAGTCACCCTATCCGTGACACGGTTCTTCTGAGCACTACATATGTACAGCAACCTAATTAGAATTCAATTTTTGATGAGTTATTGCTTTTCGTTACGGCACAGCTTTCTGTATAGTGTACAAACTGCCAAACTTTCTGCCCGAAATGTGCCAAAAAGTTTGCGGTTTGGGCACAACGGGGCCCAACAAATGGATCAATGACTATCGTTAACGTTACTGAAGTAGAACTGACTGTCGGTTTACTCGGTTGCATGTCTGTAAATCTTAAACCGAGCAAAATAAGTTACTGCTTCGATCGCGATCTGTAAAATAAATCTACAAAGTGCATATTGCTTGTATAATTATACCACTAGTCTGCTATGGTGATTCGGTATCCTACAAAATCAACGAACAGTTTATTATAATTACAAAATACATTTAGCATCACCAGCCGGCAAACTCAATACATCGAAGGCGGAGAGCAAGTCCCGCTTCCGGGTTTCTTGCACTTGCTGACCCAGTTGTCCTGGGCATGCCTGTAAAGGTCCAAAGCAGCTTGTGGCCGTTCCACCCACTGACACGGTGGAAGATCTATCCACGGCACATAGACCATGTCCTTCGACGTCAAGCAGTACAACTGCAGTCGATCGTCGAGAATCTCCCGAATTACCAGGTCCTCCAATGGAGTGATATCCTTTGGCATTTTCCTGGTAAACACGGCTGTGGCTGGCATGTCACAGTGCTCGGCATTGGAAGTATCAGACGAGGTAAAACAGGATACTTTAACATATAGGAAGCTGGGCTCCACATAGAGCTTGTAAAATGTTCGCGGCTGCCCTGAAAGAAACAGGTTATCAGACCGTAAGACCGGAATTTCCATGCGAACGTCCGCTCTATTCCGTGAGTGCTCCGATTCGATCTTGAAATGATACACTGGTTTGTCATACAGCGCCGTTAGTTACCTTGTTCGCCGGTGCCTAAGCCACCAAAGTATCCATATGCGTAACAAAATCCACTGCACGAGGTATTCAGCACTGCATACGCTGCCCAACAGCTGTGAGGAGCAACATTCTGACGGCCTGTGGCTTGGGAAGTCTCTACATATATCGTTTCCTGCGAATCGTACAGCCAGCCAATACCACGGTTCACTTCCACTCCGTTCGTCAGATTGACCCCCAGCGGGTTGTTTGGCGGACCGTACATGTACTCATACCATATTCCCAGACTCTACAAATATGCGGACAAATTTCCTTTTTGATTTTTGGATTTTATGTTGTGTCGGCATTGTTTCTGGGAACTTGCCGAATAAACACAAATGCGTTATTCATGCGACCTTCGATGCGTTCAACGCTATGTCGTCAACGCAGCTTATTGTTCGTACGTTGTATGTGATTAATTAGATCTAGTTTGGTTTTGGTGAGCTGGAAATGCGCACAAGAGAACCACACGCGTCCGTCCGCCAGGAGCGTGCAGTGGCTCTTATTCACCCTTCCAACTCAAATTTCCTTATTCACCCGGAAAGCGTCTGTTGTTAAATTCCGGTTACGGTCACCGTACCTTCCATTTATGAAAGACTATGCATAGCAGCACACGAACAGCAATACATTCCTTACCCCTTCATTATCCCAAGGATGTCCTGGAGGT
>JAQGAU010000757.1:0-24243 GCA_034698045.1 Paramacrobiotus richtersi | reverse complement strand
GATCGCAGCACTTTTCAGCTGAAACTAATTCTCAGCTATCCAACAGCTATTCAGCTTTACAGGTAAGCTATTCAGTGCAAGTTGAGCAACTGACGATACAGAAATCGGAAACATTGGTATTTAAATACAGAACAACGAGGCATTACCAGACTGATTCTGGCAATTATCATTAACAGTAAAATGACTAATTAATCGGCATAATTTGGTACAATGTCAACGGCCAATATCGATCGTCCGCTGATCGATCCAAGGCCGTGTTGGCGGAATCGGTGTGTTGGCATTGAACTTTAAGTGTTTTTTCAGACCGCTACGCCAACTCACATAACACTGGCAGTTATACATTCTTAGCAGTGAACGTTTCTGACCGGAAGCAGGACGAAACAAAAAAATACCATAAGAAGGAGCTATTTTTCTCGTGTTTTGAACGGAAATCTCAGTATTAACTAACAACTGTAAGATGAAACAGTTTCCAACGTAATATTAAAAAAACGGACTATTTGCTTTAAAAAAGGGCGCTCTAGTGCTGCACGTATCATAATTAACAATAAACGTATTAAGTTTTATGAACGGACCGTACTATGTAAACGCAATGCACCAACAGTCAGGAGCACCTGTTTAAACGTCAAGCCGTGAGGAAAGGTATACATCAGAACTCGGACGTTCAAAATATGATTTGGTTGCGCGCTAGCGCGCAACTTAATCCACAGTATGGTAACAATTACGGCGCTCCTTTTACTTTATTGTTGGAATTAATTGTCTACGTGAGCCAATCTTCCAGCATTAAAAGTTTTGTAAAAAATGTAAACCAACATTCCAAAATAAAAAAAATGTAAAAGATGTAAGCAAGATTCTGTTTTGCTGGGTATTACGAATTTACGCGGCACTGGAGAACACCCCCATCTGAAAACATTCTTTTGTTTTCTCGTTGGCAGAAAGACGCTTTCGAGATTTGGTCGGTGTTGTTACCCAGCCAGACATCTGTTTATAAACCCAGGCAATGCCCTTTCTGTGTCTCATCACGCAAACTGGTTATCTCAGTTACCCCACGGCTAACTTTTCCTGTAAAAACGCGAGAACACTCTGTGAAAATTTTCTTATTTTCAAAGTCAACTGCCGACGAAAATGTCTTGGGTAATTATATTCATAGCCGCTGTGCAAATCACCGCGGTCTATGTGGCAGCCCAGGAACTATCTGATGCCGATATTCCAGCCGAAGCGGCTCGACTGGTCCAACTAAATTTGGATCTGCAGAATCTGATTGACCCGAATGATACTGTCGTTCCTGTGCGTGTGAAAGCCGGACGTATTCCAACGTGTGACGATGCCGGTGCCCGGGTAGGGATGCGAAGATGACCTTTGTAAAATGTTACTTTCGGTGCTAGGTTACATTTGTCAGCTTGCGTACAGACTACTCTTTATTTTGCCCAACATTCAATCTGTCAAAATTATGAATGGAAACGCGTTTTATGTAGACAAATCTAACCATCGACTGGGATGGCAGTCCAAGTGATTATACGTGCGATGGATATCCATGGCCGGCATCGTATAATAAGCAGGTAAAGCCGATAAATACATGCATGCATGCACGAATTTTAAATATTTCTTGTTACGATGAAAAACATTATTTTGCATTATTGCGTCATGATGCGACTTGTAGTACGAACTACTGTGCTGTTTACAGAAGTAGCTTAGAGAATCTTTGCGCCACGAAGTCGTGAATTCGTCTTTTTGGTTTGTAGGCTAACAAATACTTGTGCGAGCCCTACTTCCCTCGAACAGTAAGCAGAATTTTAAGAAATCTTTGTAACAAGAGTAAAACACCGGCAAAACAAACTTATGCATCTTATATCCCTAGGCACTGCACTTTTGCTTGAAAGACAGCATCACATATACTGAAGCTGTGCCCACAAGGTAAGCATGGTTTAATTTCCTTAAAATTGCTTTCCCACTTTTGGCTACTACCATAGTGCGGATATTATGGGTTGTCTGCTTTTGAATGATATTTAGCTGCCACCTGTTACGCGGTTTCGTACCCGCTGGAACAGTTGTTGTGTCCTAAGTAAAAAGCATAAGACAAGTTACCGCCAAAGCATTTGTTTATCTATACGCTTTAGCCAAAGTTAGACAAATTTTACCAAGCCCGTATCAGTTTGGTTGTGTTTTATTATGCAGCGGAAACCATCGACCTGCGTGGCCGACCTTCGGAGAATACCGATATATGCCAAAGCAAAGATGGCTCCACGGCGCAGAGGTACGTACACGAGCAGCTGAAAGGGCTGTTAGTTCATTTTGTGCATGCTGATTGTGTATGTAAATGAACTTTGGGTCCAGAAATTGTGTGGCTGTACTTTTTGACTGCCAATTTTTAGCACGGAGGCATCATAATGCTGTACCACCCATGCGCTAATCCTGCGCAAGTCGACAAACTCCGAAAACTGGTCACCGGTTGTCTACGACGACACGTCATCACGGCTTTCAAGCAGCTGGATCAAACTACGGTAAAGTTAGAATTTTATCCTTGGAAGTTAAGTACGTAACCCATACTCTTCGTTTGCTGCAGCCACTTGCGTTGGTCTCATGGGGATGCAAACTCGTAATGGGTGATGTTGACGAAGCAGCCGTCAAGGATTTCATTAAGGTGATCTCGAGGACCGTTTTACAAGATCAGAGATTAATCCGTTTGAACCTTTTTGACTGTTTTACAGAACCGCGCAAAACGCGGACCAGAGCAGATGTCGATCAACGGCCGATATAACCGCGAGCTGATCCGCCCATCAGAACTTGTCCCGGGCAGTGATTTCGAGGATACTAATCTGTGTCCGACATGAGACGATGATGCGTGCACGTTCATAGTTCCGTTGACGCTTGATACTTTTGGGTGAATACGGCGGTGTTTACTGTTCTTCGATGTAGACTGGTGGTTTGGGCATTAATATGCTCTTCATTTTTTATTGTGCTGAAAACCATCGTTCGAATAAAACGACGCGCGCACGGTATAGGGTCGATATCTTAACAGTAAATTCACTGCATCTTTGCTAACCGTCCTATAATCATTTCGTAGCGACTTCATTCGCACCTAAACATTTAGTACCGCGCTACTAAGTACTGAACTCGGACAATTAGCAACATAAACACAAACCCACCGGACAATAAAAACCATAGACAAAAACATACATATAATCCCTACCGGTAGCGGCTTTTGTTTGTTTGTTTGCGCTGAATGTCAGGAAGCATCCCTGCACGTGGTAGCAGACTACTGTACAACATCAACAGAAATTGTAGATTTCCACCCAGACCAGTCCAACAACCATTACCAGGTACTGCTGTGTATGTGTGTATGTATGTGTCCTGTCTAATTCAGTAAAGGGTAGGCCCTTTTTCTTCCGTAGTTATACAGTAATTTACTGTATTTGTACTCGATTGTCTCGTTTTCTATAGTGGGACGTACCTGTTGCAGTTGGACGACCTTTTTGTGCTTTTAAAAGTTAAGTTTCCGCGGTCTCGCTCACTTGAACGGCCGGCTCTGGCAGTGATCATTTCGACGACGACTGGGTGATGGATCACATCACTGATGTGGAAAGCAAGGTGTAAAGAAGGTACAGGTGTTTGCTACAACACGCTTCACAAACGGATAATTTCCACACCAGATTAACAAACCGACATGTATCCATTGCAGGCCTGTTGCCAGTAAGTTACTGGCAGTAACTGAATACCTCATTATACCTGCCGCGGCATGACCAAAATCTGGTTAACCAGAATGTGTACTGGGTAACCATCAGCAAAACGCTCGCTCAGAAGTGTGTACGGTATGGTCTGGGTCGGCACCTAAACATCTGTATCAACACATGAATATTAATACATCATGCAAACTGGTTTTTTGTGTCCTGTGGGTTATTTTCTTGCGAAAAAGCAAATCTGGTGGTCTGGCATTTCCGCAGATTACATATTTCACATTTTTCTCACAACGGTAGTATCTATATTATCTGCCCTGTATATGTCTTTTGTTTGAAGGATCTGGGTTACACAATCTGGAAGCGATTTCTCGGCGGCTTCGGCTACACTTTCCCGATAGAAATTGCACCCGCAGAACTGGATGTTTCGAATGGAACTGTTGTATGTGTGGCCAGGATCTTATAACAATCAGGTAAACTTAAAAATTACAACAACATTATTTCGATCACATTTCCATACCGTTTGTTGACCACGAAATGGGATTAGTTTGCGTTTATTTGCTTTACGATTAGGCAGGTTAGTGAAATAAACATTTCCGATACAGGTGATAGCTATTAGAATGTCTAGATGTTATCAGCCGTAACGATTGTTTTCGTACATTGTTTATCGCCAGTTTGTCTGGTAAATCTATCAGTCTCTCATCAAGCATAATACGTTAAGGCCCAAAGGCGCTTTCAATCTGGGTATAATAATTGTTATTCAGACAGTTGTCCGGACATCGCTGGGCTCTGCCCCACCCCTTTTCGCGAGAGTGGTGCATTATCGCGCTCAAAGTTATGCGATATTGATTCACAGCCCATACTGCATATATGCGTAGTCTTCTTATGGTATGTTCGTAATTTCGTAGTGGTGGATTAGGGATGGCCAATTAGGGATACTCGGTGTTTTCTGCCCCGACTTGTGAAACTAATTATTTTCTCGTTGTAAAGCATCTATACAATCTTTCAAACTATGTATGTATCACAATCTTTCAAACGCCAAGGAGAAGAAAAATCGGATGCGTCGGCTGTTATTACATAGGCGCAAAGCCAGAAGAATTAACCGGTGATAACAACTTTATTGTTAGCTGCCTGATGGATTACATATTTAATGCCAATTTGGTGAAGTGATAATATGGTTCAGTAACACGGAGTTCACGGGTTCATTAACACTGCGATGTATCATTACGGTACGCACACTGTGGTATGGTCACACAGGAAATTGATTGCGTTATAGACTCATAACCGAATAGTTCATATCTATACTAACTGGAGTTAATGATGATGAACTGGACGGATCATCCGATCATTAGAGCAACAGCGAATGGCTGAATACTGAATAAACAAAATAATTGAAGTATTGAGGTTACAGAATGAAATACGACTGATCGGATTAAGAACGAAATGAGTACTGACACAGAGTACACACCAATTCTAATCACACCAATACTTATGATAAAATTCCCCTCACACAGAGTGAGTATATTGATGGCGATATTTTCCGTACACGCCACTCTTCGGTCGCATTGGTCGTGCGGGTACAGTATTGAACTGAACTAGCGAAACCTTTTAGGTCTAGAAGATTGGAAGCAGTGTGGCATCGCCGATCGAATCCGTATTCACTTGATGCGGTTATTCGGTTGATTCAGTTGATGCGGGTGGGATGCGCTGATGGATAACATAAGTGTTTTATGTGTGGATAACTGCAGTGCAACGGATACCGACACCGCAAACATTTCAAGGGATTTAGCACTTTTCTCCAACGCTGCCATTGCAAACGCTCAGTATGTGTGGTGGATATGCTATCCGATACTGTTGGCGTGTTGCACCATTGGAAACCTCCTCAACCTGTTTGTGCTGTGCCGTCAGGCGAAAAGGACCAGCACCAACTCCTATATGATCGCTATGGCGGTCAGCGGACTGTTCGTTCTGTAAGTGAACTTTCTTACATCAAACATAGACTAAAAACTTTAATACGGTCTATTTGCTTAATACGGTCTATTTCGGATATGAAGTATGGAGTTACTTTGTGTGCATGCACCGTAGTCATAGATTCTGGAGCATCATTCATATGCATAATGATGTTTAACGTGTGTACTGTGTGGCAGTAATCTCGGTATGGTTTCTTCGGTAAATACTAAATAGGTTATCCTCCTAGAGAAAGAACTATAGTGCGAGCAACCAAATTCTGATGTGGACTTGATTAACAGGTGGTTTTACTTTCCTGTATTCCTCTACAATATCAGCAGTGCTTTCCATTTGCCGTACCATACGCCGGAACATAGAGCCACTTTGTACAGATTCCTGGGTACGCAGGCATGGGTGCAAGAAACATTCATGCATCTCTCTGACTGGTATATAATTAACGCGATACTTAAGCTACGTAACCTGTGAAATGTGTTACTAAGTATCTAACTTTAGATAATTAGTTAATCAATTAATCGACAGTATGTGGCATCCATATCGGCAGCGTGTTGATCTTAAGCTTGCATCCGTTACTTGGCTATTTTACGGAGGTTTGTGGTGGACTTGAAACAAGCCTCAGTGTTCGGTATTGTACAAAATGCAGTACAGGAGACCGCTGTGGATTTCTGGTGGTTTCCCGCTCTTGTCGTTGAATTTGATTTCGGCGAATAGATTCTGCATCGACTACCGGTGCAGTGATTGAACATGGTAAATCGTTGTTTCTGAAACATTCTGCTTGCTTAACGACAAAGGTGCAACTCGTAGTTAATGATTAATTTTTTTGACTGGATCTAACATTGAGGCCTTTGACTGTGCACAAAAGCTAACAGTCACTTTTAATAACGTCGTACATAGATCCCTTTTCGTTACACAGACCATATTATTGATTATAATTTGTATGTACTTGAAAGTATCGAACACTGATTTTCGCGGTTTGGATCACACGGTCGACGACGATCCCAAGCATGCTGCCTCCAGTACCAACCTCCGACTGACTTTTGTTGTGTAGAATCTACTATAGTTGCCATTGATAGTACTCGTACACGCACGTTCCAAAGACCGTTCAGCGTAAATCTCTTCATATTGTAGGACACTGGTGATGTTCTCCGTTGAGAGATTAGTCGCCTTTGTTAAGCCCTTCTGGATCATACGATTAAGCACCGCTTCCTCGGCGAATATCATCGTTCTCATTCTGTTCTTACTATCCGCAGTTTTTTCACTGGAACTCTTTGTCTATGAGTACGTAGCGGGATGCTCTTACGCATACACGCGAGCCTGTCAAGAAATGATGTATGGTTTTTACAGAATATACAAGCATCGTGACCCTAACCAACTCCCGGCTTGGTTAACTACATGGGAAGAGGTCCACCATGCCGCGGAGGTAATACCGTAAATATGTTTTGCATTGTGTCCGCTCAAGCATTGTTAGTGTAGTTACAGAGTACCCTACTAAATTATCATTCATAGGGTTATGAATGTAAGCTTTCCTTTTCCGACAGTTATCCGTGCAGTTCTGCGTCTTCCTGGCCCTTCTGCTCATCAACAGCGCACTAATCGCCGTCATACGTCAGCAACATCGTCATGCCATCGTCCGATTGGGTTCCACGCGATCACCTAAGCCAAACCAGTCTCGCAACACCAACATCATCTTGCTGAGCAGTGCCACACTGTATCTCGTCTGTCAGTTTCCCAGTTTACTGATCAAGTCCCTGGAACTAGCGGATGAACTGGGGACCAGGGTGATGGAGTCGTCCGAGTGGCGTTTTGCCGCACCGTTCTGTAATGTGACCTTAATGGCCAATTATTCCATAAACTTTTTCCTGTATGTGACCGTTAGTGAACGGTATCGCAGACAATTGAAACTGATGCTGTGGACCTGTGTTCAAGGAGCACCTTGTCCGATGGGCTTTAGCAGTGGCCGTACAACGGAAAGCGAGTATGGACGACCAAGAACAAGAACGCTTCAGGTTGTGCTGTCAAGTGGGAGCAGTACTTCGGACTGCGCGGCCGCACATCGAGTTGTTCACAGGACAGTTAATGTCAGGCAGGCGGAAAGCCGCTTTTGACTTACTAGTCTTGATCAGTTTAGGACTGTGTTACCGCCAAACGCATACCCACATGTTTTTTTTACGGTTATACAGATACAGTACCCCTGTTTTTATAAGCTTCACAGTACATCAGTCCTTTTCATTTTGCTAGAATTTGAAATTAGGAGATTTATACAGAGTTGCGAAGTAAAAGACTTATAGGAGACACCTTTGTTTAGCACTTCCCTAGAGCTATACACGTCGAGCGTAACGGAGCGTTAGCTTAACGGTAGCCGCATTTTTGTGATAATTGGTACCACAGTGTGGGAAAAGAACAACGGAGTGTGCTGCTTGAACGACACTGATGAACCGCAATTATTCTCCGTATCTCATGACAGTACGTTGTACGGTCGCAGTACGTAAAAACGGTTGCTTATGTTATCTGAAAAGTTAAGTTCTAGCTTGGTATTTGCCGACATGTAAACCGTGCGCTTTCTTTTACTCGAACAACGCCCTGTTATATGTATGTAGCCCGGTTTCTCGTTTATATATATGTATATTCAAGAATCATGCCTATTTTATGCGCGGTTAGTAGTTTACCACATACTGTCCAATCCACGGGATCATTTGAAATTTTGTCGGCGGGTTTGGGTGCAATTTTGTCTTAAACCACGCAGAACAGCAGAACAGAATATTATTAGTAAACATTGCGCAAAGCTATGACACGCGGAACGAAAACTTCAAACGTCCCGATGCGCCGGTTTTGCGGCCGAATGGACTACCTAACTTTCGAGTGTCATTCCTGACATTTCTGGGGCATCACTTCAAAAACAATTGTGGGCCACATGAAAAACTGAGCATTCTATGCTTAAATATGTATGCCATACTTTGTTTTGTTTGTGGTTTATACCACTTGCAACCGCCTATGGTTCTCTGTAGAAATAATACCAGGGTCCACGATATATGGTATTATAGCGTTTAAGACGCTGTACGTAAGGTCGTGCATTGCTGGCACTGGTTCTGTCTCCATATGTCTCGAGACATGGGGACCTTCCCATCAGCGTTCCGTAGTGCTGATGCGTACCCAAATCTTTCTGAAAGATTTAGCGATGATCTGATATGTGCGCCTGCCGGGCGCGAGCTTACGATCTTTCTTACGTACAAACGATCCTCTAATACTCTACGTCTACACCGTGGCCTTCCTGCTTGCGCCTCCTTCGGGTACGTTCTTCTTGATCTTCTCATGCGGCGCTGTAATAGTATAACACAGCTAAACATAATTTTTTATTGTTTCTCAGATTTTCCGGAAAGAGTGAGTAAGGATACTTACGTACGTTACTGGTGACGGTTTTATAACAGTTCCTTCGTTTTCCTTGTACAATCTATGAATTTCAAGCTCGAACTAATCAGAAGAAATCGCACGGTTTATTAATAGCGGCGACTAATGGTCAGTGGACCAGGCTGTTTTATATATTTCTGGACACTGCAGTCATTTTTGTCGGTTTTTCCGGTTTTGCGAGAAATACAGGGTTCTTGGAAACGTTCAGCACATGCGTAACTAATTGTCAAGATGTATACCACATCATTCAAACGTAAACACAAATGCGAACACAGTCATTACAACGTATAAAAAAATTCAGCGTTATCAAACGTACAAAAAATGTGTCAGTGCGTTTAGCTTGTTATACTTCTAGATCCAGTAGCGACGGCCAACACCAGTTACACCACAGACCAGTAAACAGACAACAAAGAGCCAGTGATAATCAGAACCGAGTTTGATCGATATTCCTGTGAATAATATGATCCGCGGCCACGCAGTCTGAAGAATTGGTTTTCTTTGACCGCAAACTCTGGAGAATTCTTTGTCGCTTTTTCTCGCTTTCCGTTAGATGGGTACTACTAACATCCAGCAGATACGGTGCTCCTTTGACGCAGCATGTCGCGAACGTCAATTTGAACTGTTTCCGATATCGTTTGCTGACGGTCAGGTATAGCAAAAAGTTCACGGAATAGTTGGCCATCAGGGTAACATTGCAAAACGGGGCGGCAAATTTCCGCTCGGTTTCATCCATGACACGGGTTTCCAGTTCATCCGCCAAGGCCAAGGCCTTGATGAGTAAACTGGGGAATTGGCAGACGAGGTACAGTGCTGCACTGCTGAGTAACAGGATGTTCGTGTTGCGACTGCGGTTCTGGTTTCTTGGCTGAGTGGAATCCACTCGGCCGATGTCTTTGCCGCGGCTGGATTGTCGGCTGATGGCTGCGATTAGCAGGCAGTTGATGACCAGCAGGACGAAGAAATTGGAGAAATTCATGGATAACTGTGAAGGAAGAAAATACCGATTTTGACATTTTCCTGTCTGTGGATTGCATTCCTATTACAGTCTGCATAATACCGTATCAGTTTGATAAAAACCGTTGTCTCGCAAGTGTCGGTACGCGAAACTAGTTTGCATACACCAGCTACATAATGATATCGACTACTCGCAAAGTCGCACTACTGTACGCCAGTTTCCATTGGACGGTAGTTTCGACGAACGATACGATATGGAATGACACATGCAGTTGACCAAGAGTGACTCCTTTTCAGTTGTGCTGCTGCAGACAAACTGATTCAAAATTTCTGAGATGACGCATGAGGTGTCGTTCCTGTTTGGGGATATTTTCCACAATAGTTGGTTTACGGAAGCTGCAGTCGAAGCTTCCTTCACTGGAGGCCGTTAGGAAGCTGCCTGAGCTGAACCGAAATTTCAGACCAATCACAACTAGCTCGTCCCTTTTTCTGACTTGCAGTTCTCGGCAGGCAACCCCCCTCCGCCTGACAATCGCACTGATCCATTATTGATTTACCGGTGGTAACGCGAACGTTACGAACTGCCATTTGGAAGTGTGTAAGCCTTTTGAAAGTCCTGTACCAGGGCAAAATAGCTCTTGCAGCCCACAAGTGGTCAAATAATTCTGCAGAACCAAGTACTTAATCAGCAGCGCATTCAACTTGGAACCTCTACGTGTTCGCCGTATAACAAATACAAAAAGCCCATTTAACTCAGCAGGACATCACACGTAATTACGCTAACACGCTGGAGTAGGTTTTAAACAACGCCTGAGTACGTAACTGAAATGTGGAATTTACGGTTTTACCTCCGCCGCATGATGGATCTCTTCCCATTTTTCTAACCAAGCCGGGATGTTCTTGGGATCGCGATAGTTGTAAATTCTGTAAAAAAGATTAATATTAGTATGATTTTTCGATCTACAGGATCGCCTTTGCGCGTTAGCAGCGTTTCACATACTCATAGACAAAGAGTTCCAAGCAAAAAATAGCCGATACTGCGAACAGCGTCATAACGATGATGTTGGCTAATGATGCGCTGGTTAGCTTCTTAATCCAGAATGGCTTTTTAAAGGCCAGTAATCTCTCAGCCGAGAACATTAGCAACACCCTGTCACACAAAACATGACACAGGTTAGTTCTTCATGAATCGATTATCAAGCTCTATCGCAGCAAGGATGTTCAAATTGAATAAATGGTTGCCAAATTATTATCACATTTGTGGCGAACTGTCAGCAACAGATCCATATGCACTCCACAATCAACTTCAGTCTACTTTGATTACCAGTCACAAAGGTGCATGAACGTCTCCTGTACCCATGCCTGGGTGCCCATGAATCGCATCAAGATAGCTCTGTTTTCGGGTTTATGATGAGGCAAATGAAATGCACTGGAGATGTTGTACATGAATACAGGGAAATAAAACCACCTGCGAAGAGGTTTCCGACATTGAAGTAGTACAGACTGAAATTGCTTCTTGCTGACATTTAGTTGACAGTTACTGTAAACATCAATTAGGATAAATAGACATATGCACATGTTTTACAGAGACTTCCGTCTTCACACCATTGTCCAGTCAGAAAGAAAGTAAAACTATTATAATTAATTGTGGATAATCATACATATGCCTATTAAATATTTGTTGGTTCGGATACAAGTTTTCACTTACAGAACAAACAGATCACTAACCGCCATGGCCGTCATATAGGAGTTGGTGCTGCTCTTTTTGGCCTCACGAACCAACACCACCAAATTGAGAAAATTCCCAATGGTACAACACGCCAGCAGTATTGGATAGCCTATCCACCAGAAATACTGCGCTGTGTCTATTGCATCCTTTGAAAACATGGGCACCTTACTATTGGAAACATTAGTTATGTTATCAACACAAATGACACTGCAGTTAGCCATGTACAGAAAACTTCCGTTGTGCTGCATAATCGCTCGATACCCGTTCCCGTATCAACTGCCAATCCTGTCAGCGACATTATCCTTGCACTTACGCTGGCAATAGCTTATATGTGACTTTTGTCCATCAATGGAATTTGATGGATATTAATGAGCGAACGCAGCAGGGGATCCAGTTTAACTATTTACAACCTGGATGTTACGTAGTACACCGCATTGAGCAAGGCTTTTTGTTTCCCCGAGATTTCCTCCTAATCAACATCAACACCACAAGGGTGCGTTAGTACAAGTCTGGGCAATGTGTAGCGGTAACTATTGGTGCGGAAGCAATTCCCTGCTGCGAACATGGTGTAGGGATAGTATTGGATAAAGAGTATCCAGTATTGAAATAAATTCAGTTTGACAAATAGTTAATCCGGACGGGAAATGGGTGATTTTGTAACAGGCATGCACTGAGCGGTACCGTTGCGTAAAGACGTACAACTGCGCATGTTGCGTGCTTACATGTGCCACCTCCCCTTTTTGCGAAACAGCGACATTGTTTTAAGACAAGCAGCTATTAATGCCACATTTGCCGGGATGTGGATTAATGGTGTTAACACGCACTGTAGTCTGTAGCGGGCCACCGGAGAAAGATCACTGGAATATATTAATATTGCAGTTGCCGACAGATCGTCTAAATACACATGTGTTGTCAAAAAGCGGGTCGATACGTGTAGGGATAGAGTGGTAAATTATCCAGTTCTTGATTTATGTTTACGTTAAAAACTCCGGGTAACTCGTAATATGATAGCAGCGACAGTTGACCGTTGCTCTTTCTGTCACGTGCCATGAAACTATAGCCAAGGGGGGACGATCGGATTTCTGATGACCTTAATAACTTACAAGGCTTGGCCTCGCAACACATTTCGTTTCTGGAGTTTTTGCTTTCGATCGCACTCTACCAATCGCTGTTTGAAACGCTCAAATTTGTTTCCATTTTTCATATCTTCCTCTCGAAATAAGAAAAACCTGTTAGTATCCATTCAGTGACCTTTCGGCTGCTTAGCATTTTACTGCGGTTTGACGCTTTTCCCCAGTCCTTTATTGTAATGTATTTAATTTTTGTAGATTTACAGAGTACGAGCCGTTTCAGATTTGCATGCGGTAGAGATTTGCTTAAGCTAGGTTAACCGCCAATTTTAGCATTGCCTTTTTCTGTAGCATTACTTCTTCGATGTTGGGCGTAGTCATGACCTAAGCTTTTTGACAGAGCGTACGTGTTCGGTTAGGCTTTCACCTCTGATTGACGTTGTAGTTCATGTTCTCGTTTCGCTACCAGTTTCAAGTCTGAGCAACTAACTATATTGTAGTACCATTATCTTTTCTTTTTTCTGACACGATGGCAGTAGCTCAAAGGTGATAGTACTTATTACTTAATTTGTTGCTGAAACAGACAGTGCACAGTATGTATCATGAACAGCACAGAAGAGAATAAACCGTTCAATCGGAATGTTCAGTATAAAATCTAAAAACTTTGCCGGGAAAAGCCTCAACACTGAAAGCAGCTAGGGCAAATTCTGACACGCGTGTATCATGTTGGTACTTCGAAAATTCCCACAATAAACAATTCCGACAGTTTAGAAAGTCCACAGGTAATGAACCTCGCCCATTCTGACACCATAACGGGGTTATTCGAAACCGAGAAGGGAGGCGGCCAACAGTTACCCAGCAACGTTTCATCACCGAGGCGTTGCACTGGCTGCTGAATTATTTATGACTTATTGTGTTTATGTATCTGTTTATGGGACGCTACTGCTTAGCAGCACTCCTATAAATTGAAATGTAAACAGTGGAACAGTCGGAATACCGGCTGATTCTTACAATGTCGATAACGTCAGATGAATAATCTTAAGCGCACCCAATAAACGCAAGAACAATCGAAGAAATGCATTTCTCCAAACTGGGCAGGCATAAACACATAAACACATAAAGAAACTTGTTTTGCGCATGTCTACGCGACGCACTGTAAATGGTTGTCAGATTCGATTCCCAAAAAGAAGCCGTTTCCGATATAGTTCTCTCAATAATCTGTCAAAAGAGAGTTCATTTTCTTTCATGCTTAAGAAACGCACACAGACGATTAATAATAGTACGTACTGGGGATAATGGGTTTTATTCGGCATCATGGGGATAATAATAGCATTTTATACGGATTGTGGATAAGCTAGATACAGTTTCTACAAGTTTTCCTGTTCCTTCTTTTATTGTGCAGTGTTTTTTCCCGACAAACGTACGTAACGATGCGTCGTTGTGGATGATTAGTGCGGAAAAAATATATTCTTGAAAATTATCAATCGCGGTAGCGACTTGTGTTGAATAATTCAAAGCTACCAACATGACCATTAATTTGGGATTTATAACAAGGGATCCGGCTCCGAAAGGTTGGTACAGTCGCTTTGCGTGCGCAATATGCGACAATGATAACTGGCTTCCCATACAGAATACGAGCGCAGAGTATTTATCAATGAACACGAAAAGAATACAGAATTCAACTACGCGGTGAGTGAATGAATGTTCACTCGAGACGGTAATATCCTCAACAACTCAACAAGGATTGTTTTGCTCGTTAGAATAACCATATCAAAACATCCAAATACAACGTCTTCACTTTCCTGCCAAGAAATCTTTTCGAGCAGTTTCAGCGTCTCGCTAATTTCTATTTCCTCGTGTTGCTGATCCTTCAAGTAAGTTTTTGGAAGCAGCAACGCTAAACTGGCGAAAGAACTCGAATTTTGCAGTTAATCCCGCAAATTTCCTCTCTGACACCAATCACGACCCTGGTCCCGCTCATCATCGTTCTGGGCTTGACAGCTTTAAAAGACGCCATGGACGACACAGTTAGTTCTATACGTACATAACCTTTGCAGTTCAAAGTCTTTTAGAGAAAATCAAATGAAAACAGAACTTTGTTTTTTTATGGACAAAGATTTGCACGGATCGCTTAACAATAAAAACGACACTCTTTCTTACGTTATTTGTTACGGTGAAAGCACTAAACTTGCAGCAACGACACCGCAGCGACAATGTGGTTAACGGCCGCATCTCCTTTGTTCTGCGTGGTGGTTACGTCCGGAACGAGCGCTGGGACCGTGTTGAGGTCGGGGATATCATCCGCATGGAGAATGACCACTTTGTCGCAGCGGATATGCTTGTGCTTTCTTCCAGCGAGCCAAACGGGTTATGTTACATTGAAACAGCTGAATTAGACGGGTGAGCAATGAAATAGTACTACAAGACTACACACTAAGAATTATTGTTACTTATCATAGGGAAACCAACCTAAAAGCACGACAGGCGCTGTCCGAAACGAGCCATCTCAGGAACGATTTAACCGCTTTGAATGAATTCCGGGCGGAAGTTGTATGCGAGCCCCCTAATACAAACTTGAATCGTTTTACTGGAAAGCTGGCGATTAATGGTACGTGACCTTTCATGTAGTGGTTGCCGGGTGCAGTTTGTTGCTTTTTTGTTTAGATGTTTCGTATCCGTTGAACAATAATCAGATCTTGCTACGTGGCTGCATACTGCGCAATACGAAGTGGTGTTTCGGAGTGGTACTCTTCGCTGGACAAGACACTAAGCTGATGCAGAACAGTGGGAAGGCCCAGTTCAAACGAACCCACATAGATCGTTTGCTGAATTATATTATTATTGGTGCAAGTGATATCGACTTAACGCCAGTTTCCCGTAACATTATGGTGATAAGTCTTGATATTGCAGATTGTGGTGTTTCTTCTGGCCATGTGTACTTTCTGTGCGGTTGCATGTTCGCTGTGGGAACGACGTATAGGAAGCAAATTCCAGTCTATACAACCTTGGGAACATTTCCACGGAAGCGAGAGTACCATAGCGGTGCTGGTGTTCTTCTCGTATATGATTCTGCTGAACACCGTTGTTCCCATTTCGCTCTACGTTAGGTGAGACTTGAAGGCCCCTTAGTCAACAATATAGATGTAGTTTGTAGGACCGCATATATCTTACGTGACTAGCATCTACGTTCTCTGATGGTGAGACATCAACTGTCAAACAGAGTGCAGGCTCCTCAGTATTTCTACGTCTACAGTATAGACAAAGACAAAGTCAAAGTGTTGTGCCTAAGTACTTGCAGAACTGAAACTGAAGTTTCATAATAATAATAATAATAATAAGGATATTAGAGGCATCAGTAATAAAGCATAAACTTGGTAGCAACTAGCATCACTACTAGCATGGACACAAAACAGTGATAATTAACTTACCAAAATTGTTTGAATTGGTCTTTTGAAATTTTGTCGCTACATGGAACTCGAAGTACGTCTACGAGGTGGCCCAGAAGTATGGATACTGGGCGACTGAACAAGCCCTTTATAAAATTTCTGAAAGCAGTTTGGGAAACTGATCAATTTCCAGGTCCGAGTCTACTCGGCAGAAACTAGATCAAGCTGAACCAAATCCTACAATGCCGAAAACTGATTTTTGATTGGTGAAAGGCGATAGCAAGACTTTCTGTGACCAGGTTTTCTTCACTGCTGTTTTTCTTAACATATAGCGTGGAAATCATTCGATTTGCTCACAGTTGCTGGATAAACTGGGACTGCAAGATGATGTACAATGCACTCAATGCCAAAGCTCGAACGACTTCTCTTAACGAAGAACTCGGCCAAATTAAGTACATTTTCAGCGACAAAACTGGAACGCTTACGCAGGTAAAGCAATAGTAACACCAATGATAATTTATTATCTATATTGTACTAAAATAAGTGCTCGTACCTGACAGAACATTATGACCTTTAATAAATGCTCAATCAACGGCCGCTGCTACGGAGACTGCACTGATGAGAACGGCCAACCAAACCAGTACTGCGACTTCTCCAGCAATCCATACTCCGACGGAAAGTTCCAGTTCTTCGACTCCCGCTTGGTGAAAGCAATCGAAGAAGGTGACAATGACTGTGACCTTTTCTTCTCCATTCTCGCCACCTGCCATACCGTGATGACTGACGAACGGAACGACCGTTTAATCTATCAAGCCCAGTCCCCGGATGAAGGGGCTTTAGTCGATGCGGCCAGAAACTTTGGATATGTCTTTCTGCACCGCACTCCCAGTTCCGTCCGTGTTAAGATAAAGGACCAGTTTGTCGATTACGAGCTACTCCATATTCTGGATTTCAACAACGTCCGCAAGCGCATGTCGGTTATCCTTCGAAGGGATGATAAAATATTCCTTTACTGTAAAGGCGCCGATTCCATCATCCTGGGCATGTTACTCAAGACCCCGCAGAACTTGCGGCTGATGAGTGTTGTCAATGAGCATTTGCACAGTTTTGCATCGGATGGACTGCGGACTCTGTGCTTGGCCTGGAAGGAAATTGATCCATCTGTTTATATCGACTGGAGTGAACGGTACACTGCGGCGTCAGTTACGCTGGAGCGTCGTGAGGAACAGATGGACGCAGTGGCCGCTGAGATCGAAAAAGAGTTGCTGCTTGTTGGAGCTACGGCTATTGAAGATAAACTCCAGGACGGTGTACCGGATGCCATTGCCAGTCTGGCTCAAGCCGATATCAGGATCTGGGTGCTGACGGGAGATAAACTGGAAACCGCTATTAATATTGGTTATTCTTGTAAATTGCTGACGGAGGACATGGATGAGGTGTTTGTTATTGATGCGGAGGATGCTATGCTCGTTCACGACCAACTCACCGTATGGATTTTCCTTTGAAGTGTTGTTTGACACATTAGTCGTAGCCTCTGGTTACAGAATGCTTATGAGCGACTACAAAGCTTGAACACTGGCGATGGTCCGGACTCTTTAACCGTTGGTCAAAGTTATATACCCGAAGTGAAGATTCTAACCGGAAAGCAGGTCGATAGCGATGAGAAGAACTGCGCTTTGGTTATACAAGGAACAAGCCTGGTATGGCAACTTTTCATACAGCAGTTTGTAATATACGTGACCTTTCACGGTTACTAGGTTCATGCGCTTGATGCGCCGCTGGAAAAGCTGTTTCTTGATGTGGCATGCGCAAGTAAAGCTGTGATCTGGTAAGCCTTTTGTTTGCTACCTAACTGTAACTACAGTACTTTCCGGAACGTTATGTAGCAGTTTTGCATCCTAAGCGTATATATATGTGGTTACGTTAGTTGCAGAGTTACCCCACTCCAAAAAGCGCAAGTCGTTGAACTTGTTAAGAAACATAAGAATGCCGTCACATTAGCGATTGGGGATGGGGCGAACGATGTCAGTATGATAAAAGGTAACGATCTCTCGAAAGAGTATTGATATGCCACTTTAGCGGTCTGATTTGGGGTTTTGTAGTGGCCCATATTGGTGTCGGAATCAGTGGCCAAGAGGGCATGCAAGCCGTATTAGCCAGTGATTTCGCCATTGGACAGTTCCGATTTCTTAAACGGTTATTGCTGGTGCACGGCCGGTGGTCGTATTACCGGATGAGCAAATTTCTTGGCTATTTCTTCTACAAGAATTTTGCGTTTACTCTCTGCCAGATGTGGTATGCTTTCTTTTGTGGATTCACCGCTCAGGTGTGAAAATGAGTGAACCTTCAGTTTAAGCTGTACTTTAGTTCATTATCTGTCTGCTCCATGTAGACACTATTCGATCCACTGTTTCTGACATTTTACAACCTATTCTACACGGCGCTTCCAATTTTGGCTCTTGGAGTATTTGACCAGGATGTTAGCGATAAGAACTCGGAACAGTTCCCCAAGCTTTACGCACCGGGTCAACGGAATCTGTTTTTTAATAAACGAACATTCTTTGAGGTAAGCGCTAACAGTCGGTCAGTTTCCAGGTAATAATATGAAAACAGGGATCATGTTATCCTTTTTCAGATCACGTGCTATGGCGTGTTGACTTCGATAGTGGCGAACTTCTTTGTGTATGGAGCGTGTGTCTCCGTGGATAGCCTCCATGGACTACAAGCATTTGGCACAGTTGTATCCACAGTTCTGATTTTCGCTGTCACAATACAGGTACTTACGTATTATCGTCTGCTCTATGCACAAAAATGGACGTTATTACAATGCCGAATTTGCACTACATGTCGCCGTGTAAAACACCGTGGCGTTTGAAGGTAGCGTTGGATACGGCATACTGGACATTCTTCAGCTTTCTAACCATCATCGGAAGCGCCTTATTTTATGTTGCACTGACCCACTTCGCTCACAGTGCTTTGTTATCACAAGCATACGTCGGAACAGATGCTATGGTGTACAACGATCCAGTATTTTGGCTAACCATTCCCCTCATAATGGCCGTTTTATTTGTTCCTGTCGTTGCTTTTCGGTAAATATCAATCACGCTGCTTCGAGTTTAAATAGTACCGAAAGCATCGTAATAGGTTCTATCGGACTGGTACGAGACCAACTCTTTCGGATCGGGTGCGCATGCGACAGAAGCAACACAAGATGGTGACCATTCTTCCAACCGTTGTGGAAAAGCCCAGTGTCATCGTCCCGAAAAAGAAGTCATTGCGGCGCAGTAGCTATGCGTTTTCTCATGCGCAAGGGTTTGGTGACCTTATTGTGACTGGAACTATCATGGAAGAGAAGGACGGAGATAATGCTGCAGTTCATAACAGTACTTCGTTATCCTCCATACCAAATGGACATGGAATACTAAGCATATCAGACAGCGCAGATGCGAGGCTGACGAATAACCAAAATGACGCAGTAGAAGAAACTACGATCGGTGTATGACTGTGCTAAACTAAAGCCGAAAAAATGTCCAGGTGGTTCATATCGTGATGTTTCTTTAACTGCATGTACATTTGGTCAAAGGGAACAAACACGCTGTGGTTGTGCTTATCATGTGAGGTTTTCCGGTATCATAGAATACCACATCAATGCGGTAGCTAATTGTAAGTAAGTTAACTGTCAAACATGGACGAGCACTGTCTACTCTGCAAAGCGTTGAACTTCTTTTTCAAAGTTAGTCGGAAGACTTCCAGATCTCCTTTGCACGAAAGCTGCTGCCTGATATTTCTACCGTAGCCGCTCTAGTTACATATATAAACAACGATAACGTTACAACGATAATTGTTATAACTAGCGAGCGGCGTCGTTGCGGCTCTTAATCTGCGCTTTAAAAGGTTCAGTTTTTATCGAGCCACAAGCCAGTCCATGCTGCAGTCAGAGTATAGCAAACACGAGTTTGGAGCGCGTAACGCCTTGATTGCAAATCCATTCCAAACTGCGTACTTGGTTCGTACGAACATTGACTATTGGAATGATTGAAATTCGCTTGAAGATCCGGGCTTGCTGCACAAATGATTACTTGGAAGAAAAAAGCAGCATACAGGATGCGCGCAGCTCAATACGATTCTTGAACTGGATTCTTTCAGACTTTTTTTTTACTCGTTAACCCGAATATCCCCTGGCAGAAAACGCCTGAAACATAAATTTTTTTCTCCAAAAGTGGAAGTACAGTGTGATAAAAATGTGGATTCTTGAAATTTCGGCCTTTGTATGCAGTTCATAATGATCATACCGGTTAGGTAGTCGCGTTCGCTTTGCCAGAAAACGCAACTGTCTTCTTCGACTTTCGTATCCCAACTACCATGTATCTATTTCGTCCGCTTATACCCGGACCGCGAGAGGCAAACTACGGGAATACCGTACTGGTCCAACGGGAAGTCGGTGTGTGGTTGTTGGGATATATTCAGGATATAGAAGCCGATAATTTTTTGATTAATTTCAGCTCGACAACAACTCCGACTGCTTGGATTCACTCTCGCTGTGTCTGGGCACACTATTTTGCAAGGTACACATCAGCCGATTCAGGTGACCGCACGGGTGGCGTTCCTTTATACGTAGCTTTGCGGGATGATGACAATGGCCCGTACCGCTTTCGCCCCGGAACCCTGTTATCCAGGTTTTGTTCGATTGGCTTAATTTATGTACAGTTTAACAGTGGGCCGCTTGCCATACGTGCAGCAGTGCACCGCTGGCAAATTGTCAAAGAATTACCGGACCTGGAACTGCCTTTATTCACAAGAACGACCGGACTTACGTATGTCAAGCACGTGGTTCCGTTTGATAATATGCATTTATATTCCGTTGAAAACATCAACGAACGAAAGGTTTGCAAGTCTCTCGTCAACGCAAGGTGGCCGGCAAACATTTACTACTCACCTTTTGGTGAACCTTCGGGGCAGATAGTCAGAGACAACGGTTGTCGCTTTCATCTGCGATTTGAAAACAACAGTTTTGTTTTTATCTGCGCCGAGTTCCTGAGCAATCGGCCAAACAAACAGTTGTTTTGGAATCCAGAGTTTTTGAAGAGCCAGTTCGAAATCTACTTCGCGCGTTATCAAGTATGCGGTGCTACTAACGCATGTAGAAATGACGATGAGATCAAGACTACGATGCTCCCTTCTGCCGGTAAGTTGTCTGCAGTAGCGGGAAATACAAATTTTTTGCAAGGTTCTCTCCATTTCACAGACTAGTACCAGGTGAATACCGAGTGGCACTTATATTATCGCATGGATTCAGTCCATACGCTTATGTAACATTTGTAGCATACTGTAGAGCGCTTCGTAAGTTTGTACATCTGGATCACTGACAATGAATTTACCGACAGTGTTGTAAGAGTGAAACATACATGTACGCAGCATGTTCTTTTCGAACAATACTGCATCGCGGAAAATTGGAAGACTCCGTCGGATTCTCTGGTAATATTTGATTGTCGTTGGTAATATACTTAGTTGCTAATATGTATCTACGTAACTATAGCTGTCATAGTTAATTTCCCTGCGATTGTTCTTGCCCCATCGGTAAATGACCCATTTTTAATTAACAGGGCTGTCTCCCAAAAGGTCATTCACGGAAGAGAACTTCACTCTCGGTCATCTCGCACTTCCTATTCATGTGGATATTCTTCGTTGTATGGATTTGCATGCTCAGGCTAAAATGAAACGGTAGGGTGAAAAATACCCAAAGCATTTCATTATTGTAAATATTAAAAAACTGCATACTCTGTTTTGGTCAGAGCCAGCCAGCCAGGCGTATACTCGTAAAATTGCGACGCAACCTGATCGTTATTAATTATTATCCTATATTTCTTTCCAAAGGGTCTGCGTGGCTTGGTATCGGTTGTTGGACGATTCCGATACAAAAAGGCATATCATCGTTGATATTAACAATTTCGCCCGAAACTTATTTGATGATTGGGCGAATCTCACCCGTCCGTCAACGGTAAACCACAACCCGGGTCACCAACTAGCGTCCTTGCTGAATCACACGGTTACATCAGAAACTCGATCCCTGATTTTGATCAATGGCGACGACAACTTCCGATTGAACGAGTTTCTCCTGACGGAGTTGCTGATGCTAAAAATGATTAAACTACCGAGAATAATTCTGCAAGACTGGTCGGCTACGAGCGCATTTTTGCCGGGCAATCCCGACCCTCCGGAATCGGATTATTGTGGAAGCGTTTCGAAGCTTATTCGAGTGTGCGACCGATTAATACTGCTGAATTACTCCGCTACCAATATTTTCGAGATGTCCACGACAATATTATTCAACTGGGACGAGGGAGTACGAGAGCCTAGTTTTCCCCATCATGAAGCAGAATTTGTGCGTAATCCTGACACCTTGTTTAAGTTGGTGTGCAAAATTCAGATCCCCCGATTGTCTTTCCGGCAAACCGAAACACATGAGGAAATGATCAGAAAATTCTTATCAACGAGCGACAATTGCTGCCCATCTGTGGACAACACAGTGTACGATAAGGTCACAGCTGTTCTTCACCGTTGGGTGAATACTTTAAACTATCCTGACGAATGGGAAGCAATTCGAGACCTGCTTAATCTGTAAGTTACCGGAATTGTTGATAGAGTATTAATTTTCTAGCTCACGGAACGAGCGATACTTGCTTACACAATACCCTGTGCAAGGCATGATATGTAATGTTTCGGCACAACTTACAATCAAACTGCTGCTGTGTGGCTATAAATACGGTAAGTATTTTTCAGAGAAAACTGCTTAATTTTTCTTCGGGGTTACTCTATTTTTGCATGCAGTAAATCATCTATAGTCGTCAAGAAAATTCGAGTTACAACGAGTTCGACTTTCACTGCGTGCTATCAACAGACCATTTTTGTAATTTTAGATACAACGGATTCCACGCGGATGGCTCCACACGAAGTTGGAATGATGTGGATCTGAGACAGCTGGATGTTTCCAGGCTAAATACACTGACTTTAAGAGCGATCACTATTCACTTCCGTGATAAAGCTGACAGCTCAGACTGAGTGCTTACGCGCCTGCTTTTCGAAAGCATAATGAACCTTGTACGAGCTTCTCTCTTTTAATGGCAGATTTGGTAATTCCTTACAATAACTATTTCTGCAATCATGATTGTTGTAAATTATGGGCAAGACTTGTTCTAAGTGTAGCCGCATCGGGTTGCATGTTTGTTGCAAATCTCTGCGAATAAACGCGGGTCAACTATCGGGATCATCACGACGACCTTTGATACTTTGTTTGAAGTGGCGCGCAAAATTCTTATTCCCCGATTGTCTTTCCGGCCAACTGAAACACATGAGGAAATGATTCAAAAATTCTTGTCAGCGAGCGAGAACAACTGCATTTCTGTGAACAGGACAGTATGCGATAAGGTCACAGCTGTTCTTAACCGCTAGGTGAATACTTTAAACTATCCTGACGAATGGGAAGCAATTCGGGACCTGCTTAATCTGCAAGTAACCCGAAAGACTAATATATTTCTTTTATCCAGTGCAAAGCGCAATATCTCGACAAATCAAACGCACGTCGTTAATACTAATATGATACATGAGCTGTAATGTTCGGCCGAACCATGCTAACGGTAGCTTGCTGGTTACAGTTAAATATAATTTCGTGCGAACGTACTTTTTATTAGAGATATATACTTCCGTGAGTAATGTGTACTTTGGGTTACAGGTTAGTTTGAACACGGTAAATCATCTATAGAAGATTGGAGTACCGGTTGAACTTGTACTTCATGTTATTATTATAAAGTGGTACTTCCACTGTATATTACTTTTAGTCGTAGATACAGCGGTAACGGTTTCCACACGGACGGCACCGCACGAAACTGGAATGATGTGGATCTGAGACAACCGAATGTTTCCCACCTAAACAAGCTGACATTAGCTCCTCACAATCCAGGCAGTGATAAAATAACGCATGTGAGATCCGGGTCAGTGTGAGAAGGGATCAAAGTTCAGAGATAAGATAACCGTCCATAACTGGCCCATTTGTTTTTCACACTGAC